>OY720463.1:25392865-25635365 GCA_963082715.1 Harpalus rubripes | reverse complement strand
ACGGATGCATGGGGATGCAGCCTAATAGCTTGCCAAATAATTTGTTTGTATAAATGTTATTTTAATATAAAACACACCCTAATTTTTACAATTTTCTTAATTTTCACAAGAAATAAATTTAGAAACATTTATTTTTATAAGAAAAACAACCGTTTTACATAAATTTTTATAAAATAAACTTATAAAACTAATATTATCTTTCATTTTTCATTTCGAACCTATTCCGCTCTATAGTGAAAAATATATAGTTGGAGGGGGAATGGCTGCCGCAGCGCGTATATTCTTACTCTTATACAGAGGTACTCTAGTGGGAAGTAAGTTAGTTTTTTGTTAAAATTTAGTTATTCAAATCGAGGTTCAAACCCCACAAGGAAAAATGTGGTGTTTGTATTTTTATTATTTTGTATTGAATTAAATTTAAATTGTTTATTTATATTGTATGTCGTTTGTTGTAAAATGTATAACAATACATTGTATTTTGTTGGGAATGTCTTCAACACTCGAATATTAAAAACCAGAATATTCCAAACCAGAATATGCATAGACAGAATCATTCAAATTCCGAATATTCAAAAAACACAATCGCGCGTCGGCAGAAAGCGCTTCGCTCCAATCATTCAAAAACCGTATACGTGGGCGTGGTCAAGCGGAGGTCACTCTAGGTTAGGTTAGGTTATGGTTGGATTTGGTAAGATACTACTATTCCAAAAATTATGATTTTTACGTATTCCTTTTCCTTGTATCCATGAGCAGACGTGATTAGATTTTGGTTATAATTGGTCAACCCTCATTTCAAGATTTTAACAGTTTTTCTTTAAAAAATGCTGCTAAATATCATTTTTTTATATTTAATGATATTATAAGTATTAATAGTTATTTATTATACAAGCGGTTCAAATGGATGTTTAATGAGCGGGAAGTTTAAGCACGTGAGGGGCGAAGTCGATAGCGAGTTAAACATTTATTTTAACTGTAATAACTTCTCCAATTTGAGTGTAAGATTTTTATAAATGAAAGCAGAAGCTTAAAATGTCAGTAAACGCTTGCAGTTATCTCGTCGCTGAGTGTAAGTTTATTTGATGATAATAAAACTGATGGTGATGAAAGGTAATGTATTGAATTTATATAAAATACATAGAAATGATGGAATGCATTCATTAATTTTAAGCTAACATAAATCTGTCAAAGCTGTGAAACTATAACTAATGATTCGAAAGTTCTCACTCACTGATTATTTTTATATTTTTAGTCACATACTTAAAGCAATACTTGAAAAAATATAATCCTCTTTATATAATAAAACAAAAAAGAATACCCCCTTTACTATTAGGTGGCGGGCGGTAAGACGTCGTGGATGATATTATTTAAAGTGACTTACCATAAATATTAATATACTGTATCTCTGTAGGAAAATCTGATGGCACTGATGTCATACTATTTATCCCAAAACATTCTGCGGTTTTCAAATTTGTAAATTTATGAGCAGTACTAAGTTTTGGAGTCAACAAACAGTTGCAAGGCGTACATTTTGGACTCCATTCGGCGGTTGCACTCAAGATCAACAAAAAAATTAATATCAGCATGGTGTTGAACGACTATAAAATGATGAGTAAAAATATTTACTTACTTCTTCATCTATTTATACCTCGATTTATACTAGTTGCAATAAAATGCTTTTTTGTATATGTTTTCCTCCTCAATATTTTATCTGTTTTCCTCGTCAATATTGTGTCTGTTTTCCTCGTCAATATAGTATCTGTTTTCCTCGTCAATATTGTATATGTTTTCCGTGTAATTTTTATTTCCTTTGATAATTTTATTAAACCGGGTGTCTACTTTATTTCCCGAACATAAGAAATTCAATGTTAAAATTTTAATTTAGCGATATCTCTTTACATATTAGTTTTAGAAAAAAAGTGGAAGAAAAATGTTCAGATCGATGAGTACCAAGTTTGTTGTTCCGGAAACTGAAAAATTATAAACAATAGCATGTTCGGATGCAATATTTTTTCTGTAGCGAAAACCTAAATAAAATTTTGCTCTAAAATAATTAGGGGAGCAAATAACCGAACCTTAAGATTTTACCATTGAAAGCCCTATGCTGCGTCGTCCAAGTCACCACCCTGCATATACAGTTGTTTCCTTTAAAACAACCGGCGTTTTTTTGGGCGAACTAACAACTTTAGAGAAAAATGTTTTATACCAAAAATGATCAATAATAAAGGGATAATGTATCAATAGTAACAAAACGAATATTTAACCAGTGGTTCTCAAACGGTAGAACAAAATTTTATTTTTTTAAATGGCATCCTATATAATTTTTTAGCTATTTAAATAGAATATTATTTTCTGATTTCAACGATACAAATATAATATAGAGTTGTAGAACAATTAATTCGAGAAAAATGGTATTAAAAACTAGAAATAATGTAATAAAAATGGGTTTACTACTATCGTAACTAGGCAACAGACGTGTATTGCATAGCCTATTGTAATATTGTAACATTATTTTTAATACCATTTTTCTCGAAATAATTGTTATACAACCCTATACCATATTTATATCGCTGCAATCAGAAAAAAATTCTCTATCTAATGGGCTATTAAATTATATAGTATACCATTTAAAAAAATATAATTTTGTTCTATATATATATATATATATATATATATATATATATATATATATATATATATATATATATATATATATATATATATATATATATATATATATATATATATATATATATATAAGTTATATTTTGTAAGTTCGATGAAAGGTTTTTAAAAAGAAATTTTATTTATGTGAGTACAATAATATTGTTAATTACTACAAGAATACTGGTTTCTGACTAACTCTATGAATATGAAATTACATTTTTATATAAAGGAACTAAGGTGTCATGTAACTGCAAGTTCAGCTGTCTGGGCTGTGGTAACTCCTCCTTCGCTAGAATTGGACTTGGTCGGGGAGCTTCAACGCCGACCTAGGGGATGAAGTTCGCAATTGAAGTTCGATGTCTTCGTCCTTGGGTCCTTTTTTCTGGAGGAACGTCTTTCGAAAGTAGACTACAACGGTGATGATGGCACCGATGATGAAAATTATGTACAGTGCACACAATGGGTAGTTGAAGTCTTCTGCTTTAATTTGATCATTATTATAGTATAATGTGTCATCGAACTTGTTTATTGGTTTTAAATCGTTGTTGGAGTTTAGTTCGATAGCCATTTTTGTAATATTGTAATTAATTTCGAAATTTTCTATTACTAATGGTTTGCCAAATGTGCCTTGTTTGAAAAGTAAATTTTTATTTTTGATTTGAAGTTTACAATTATCTTCTTTAATTAAAAGTATGCCTTATATGTCGCTTATGCTGTCGCCTTGATTGCATTTGGCTTGTAAGTGTTCACGGTTTCGATGTATTTTATTGGAACATTGATAAGTATTTTCTCGTATTTTCTTTATTGCGAGTGCACATGTCGTATAAAGAACTTAAATGACCATCTTCAGTTTTCAGAATATACTCGCTATTAGGAATGATTGTAACAAAGTCGGAATTGTGTTTTGTGGGGGTTGGAATTAAGTTCAAACTGGGTTTCATAATTTATAGAAATTTCTATAAAGTATACAATTTTGTTATTTTGCAATTAACAGAAATTAATTTTTTGATTTCTAAAAGATTTTCTTGATTTATTTCGAATGGTAATTCGTGATTATGAAAGTTTGAAATTGTGTTTAATTCGTTATATAGGTCGTGAGACTTGATGATGCTTGAATGCAAGGTATGAAATTTACAAAATGTTTAAGAATTTTCAATATCTTGTAAAGTATTGAATGTCATAGTGTACAGAGTTTTTAATTGGTTATAAATGTCTTTAATTAATAATTTATTATTATTTTGTCTCTAGCGATAACAATGTGCATAAGTTGTTCAATTTTTAATTTTAAAATATTTTCGTTTTCCCTGATATTGTCGACAGTTTTGTTGAAATATTCTATAATTTGGTGACTTACAGAGTACTGATGCTTTATTTGATTATTCAATTTGGATTGATTTTCTTGTAAGTGTTTTAAAATTTCAGTGTATCTCTTATCATCTTCAGCGTCTAAATTTCCGGTTATAGATTTTACTACTGTTCCTAATCCATTAAATATACCTCATCTAGTTCTAGAGTGTGTGGAGAAATGATTAAATTTTTCATTAATATTACTTTGTATGTATTCCATGATTTTGTTGTTATTTTCGTTATTAAGATTTTCGTATTGTAACTTGAGGGGTTGTAAGTCGTAAAAATGTACGAAAGTATGTTGAGTTCTTTGCAGCTTTGCATATCCGAGGTTAATAGTCAATAGTCCTGGGTTAAGGGTGATGTCCTTGATATCTATTCCGTACGAGTACGCGAAGTAGAGGGACCTGGAATTGCGGGATATTCGTTAATTATTTTGCGCGGTCTTTTTATGTTTGCTAGGTGAATTTTAGATTGTTTCTTATCGTTATTCTCGGTATCGATTTCTACGGTTTTTAAATTTTCATTAATTCTTTAAATTTTTTCTTTCTTAAATTTTGGGTTTTTAGTTTTGTTTACTTTCTGTTTGTTGTGAACATAAACTGTTTCAGGTATTATAGGAAGTTCTTCTCGTGTTTCATTTAATTTTGTTATTGTTTTAGTTTTATCCATTTGTAATTTGTTGTTAATATTTTTGTACACGAGTTTGGTCTTTTCTTTATGTTTCTGGATATAATCTTGTGTTATTTGTTTTTCGAGTTCTATGTCTAATGGTGAATTTGTTTCAAGATGTCCATTAATAATTTCTATAGGTTTTAGATTAATAGTGCTATGGTTTGTGTTGTTGTATGCCAAGATTGCATAATTAACTTTGTCTTTTATTAGTTCTTTTTTGAAATTGTCTTGCAAGTTAAATAAACGGATGTGTTCTATTAATGTGGAGTGAAAACGTTCAACTAATCCGTTTGAATTTGGATTTTGGGAACAAATAAAGTGTATGTCAATTTTGTGAAGGGCTAGTAGTTCTTTCACAATATAATTTTTAAATTCAAGTCCATTGTCTGAAATAATTAATCTTGGTACGCCGTGATGAGAGAAGAATTGTGTTAGTTTATTAGAGATTTCAATAGCATTTGTAGAGTTCGCTTTATATATGTTTTGATATTGGATATCTGAATAGGATTTCTTTCATATTTTGTCGTTAAACAAACGTTGCATTTATTTATGAAATTTTGATTGCCTTTTTGCATGTTAGGCCAATAGAATAACTGTTTTAATTTATTGTATGTTTCCGTTATACCTCTGTGGTTGGTTTTTTCCTCGTGATAATTTTTTATGGTGATTTTTTGTTCTTCTTTACTTTCGATATCGGTATTCATTGAGTTACATGCTACTAGTTTGTAACTGTTAGCGTCAAAATATGTTTGTAATACGGCGTTGAAGTTAGTTTTAAATTTGTCGGGGATTAGACAATAGTACGTTTTCCCGGGTTGAAGGAGTTCTTTTATGAATTTTAGAATTGTTTTATTACTGTCAATTTTATTTAAATAAATATATATATATATATATATATATATATATATATATATATATATATATATATATATATATATATATGCAGGGTGGTGGCGGTTAGGGGTGAACATAGGGATTTAACATGGGATTTTAGTTTTTTGCAATTTCCTGCTCTCCTGTTCAATTTACGGCAAAAACTGTAAAGTACAAAATTGTTCAGAATTAAAAATTGCATACAAAAATGTATTTACATTTATTATTATGTTTTTATATTTTGCGTTCATAATGAAGTCATTACGATACGCAATTGCGTATCGTAATGAACTTCATTTCGATACGCAATTGCGTATCGTAATGAACTTCATTTCGATACGCAATTTTTTGTTTTAGACGGTTGGTACTAGATGACGTTTCTTTAACCCATTTTTACCTAATTTATTTTTAGTTAATTGACAATTCATTTTAATAATATAATGTCGATATCATTATTATTATTTTATTTAGGGAAGATTATTTACATGAAAATGTACAAATATAATCACAAATTGAGTAAGTAAATGTTAATATAATGTTCGAATTAGTCCACATAGATGGACCTAGTAGTACTAAAAATTTGTAGATTGAACCTTTGAACGATAGAAAATTATTTTTAATTAATTTTAAAGCAAGTTTTAGTTCAAATATAAGAAAAAATAAAAATTTCCTGTGCACTGAGGCTGAAAGGGTTAAATTGTCAAACGTCAAAGCTGGAAGATAAGAAATTTCAATATAACCTCAAAATTTCTTTTACTTAATCACTTTATTTAATGAATATAATAATAATAATAATAATAATAATAATAATAATAATACATATTTTCGTCTTACTTTGCATTTCAAAATAAGCAATCAAAACATTCTCTGTTACGCCTTTGACATTATTTTCTTTACACCATGTGTCAAAATTTGCAAATTCTTTCTCATAAATCTCGCGCGATTTTTTAGGAAGTAGATTATTTACTGTAGTCTGAGCTATATTACGTAGCTCAGGCGGAGTGCAACTGATTTCATCTTCCATGATTACACTAAATTCACTTAAATTTGTTCGTAAATACTAAAATGACATGAACTTTGAAATAATAATTGAATGTGGTCAATTCAATGTCACCAACTACAACATTTCACTTACAAATTTCCCTAAATCAACTCGGTTTAATATTAACAGTTTTTTAAAAATATTTTAGTTTGTAGAAGGTGCAAAATATAAAAAATAGTATAAAGAACTCATTTTATAAGACTTTTTTTCGCACTTGTCAATTAGAAAACTCGCTGACGCTCGTTTTCTAAATTTTGACGCGTGCGAAAAAAACATGTCTTATAAAACACGTTCTTTAATATACTATTTTGGTTTATTCACAATTTTAAAAAGAAATTTCAAAATTTCTGTTAATTTGTAGCAATAGCCATGACTTACAACTCAAATGTTTAAACATAATAATGTCATTCAATTTCTGTCAAATTTTCGAAATTTTCTCTAATAAAAAGTTAATTTAATAGTGAATGTTTATTCGAATAAGGAACGAGTTTTCATTATAAAAAATTATTATGGTGGAAATAGTTTTAGAAGAATAGGTACGTGATTTGTTTTCCATAAAATACGAAAATACACCAATTCCTATTATAGCATCAATTTCTAAACTTGTTAAAAACATTGAGAACACATGAGAACACAGCTAGTGTAGCTGTGAACGAAGGTAATGAAGGAAATAATAATAATAATAATAGAAGACGTTATAACGAAGTGAATGAAGAAATGGTATTGGCTATGATAAATCAAAATTCTACGTAGTTAATACATTTGGAATTGGTTTATTATTAAATAGTATAGGTGCCTAATAAAAAATGGATATTAAAATTAAAAGTTGTTTGCTTTTAATTAATTTTTAAGTTAGATTAACGCATGGTTGACGTTTATAAATAATTTTTGACAACCAGAAAAAAATAAATTCCGTGGCTATTGCTACAAAATAACAGAAATTTTGAAATTTCTTTTTAAAATTGGGAAGAAACCAAAAACATAATAATAAATGTAAATACATTTTAGTATGCAATTTTTAATTCTGAACAATTTTGTACTCTACAGTTTTTGCCGTAAAAAGAATAGGAGAGCAAGAAATTGCAAAAAACTAAAATACCATGTTAAATCCCTATGTTCACCCCTAACCTCCACCACCCTGTATATATATATATATATATATATATATATATATATATATATATATATATATATATATATATATATATATATATATATATATATATATATATACGTAGAATATTGTTACTAAAAAGTTTACTTACTTTAATATCGTTCTTGCCATTAGTTTCTTTCACGACTATTTGATTTTTGCACGTATTTATGGATATTTCTAGATATGTTAAGCCATTTACTGGATGTTCGTTATCGGAATGAGCTGTTTCAGTTGAATCTGTGTCACTGCCTGTTTCTACAATAATAGAATCTGTGTCCGAATTTAAATTTAGTTCTGCGTTGTTAGATTTTATATAGACATTAATTTTAATATTAGAATTTATGAATATTTCTCTTATTAAATTTTCAATTTTATTCCAATTTTTTCTATCAAGGCCGGAACAAATTTTTGGCATATCAATTTCGTTTATTTCATTCTGTATGCAGGGTGAACAGTACATTTTAACCACCAATTTTAACGTCAAACAAATATTTTTATTGAAAAATAAATGTTTTTGACTTGTTTAAAGTATAAATAAATGATTTTCAGTTAATTTTAAGTACTTCCTATAAATTGCAGCGCTGAAGTTGAACAAATAAAATTGTCCCAATTTAGACTTCAATAACTCCCTTAATATCAATCCTTATGGGCTCAGATTTGGCTATCCATTAGTCCATTGTCCCTTCGACTCCAAGGATTTCGAATCCGGCGTTCAAATTGGGATTTCACGCTTACATCTTACGTAATTCGTGTTTGTAATAAATCGCCTGTCATGTATGTTACCCGCAATTCATACTTGAAACATGAAAAATCTGAATACTAGAATTTTATGTAATTTAGAAACAGAATTCTAAATAATTAAGGACTTATTAAAGAAAATGTCATTTCTATCTACTTACATATAAACCCTCAAAAATGTATGTTTACCTGTCTCTTTGCCAAAAATGTTAATTGTTGCAAAAACGAACTCTGGACTAATCACATTTAGTATATTAGCGGGGGGGGGGGGTATTGTCATGCATTAGACCATATTAAAGTACAGACATTTAGCTAAATATACCCAAATTTTGGTGTAAATATCTTAATTAGTTCACGTGTTATCGATTTTAAATCATTTTTTGGTAAAAATTAAAAAAGTTCCAAGTTCCTATACCCAAAATTAAGGTATTTATAATTATTTCTTTTAAGTAAATCTTACATTTTAAATAGTTTTGAACAACTTTTGTCATATAACATTTTTCCCTTAAATCACTGGTTTAGCCGGAAATTACGTCACACCCAAAAATGGGCCGATGTGGGACAATCACACTCAATTTTACGAAATCTACGTATTTTTTCTATACATACCCACCTTTTTATAATTTAATATTTATAAATAAAATTAAAAAAAGATACAAATTTTCAAAATACGACTGGTGACATCTTACAGTACAAGGAGTAGTATCTATGCACGATTAATTTTTTTTAGGGTGCATAGATGCTACCTGAAATTAGCATCTATGCACGCAGTAAAAAAAATTATTTCGTGCATAGATGCTTCTTTTTTGAAGCATGCTACTTTTAGGTAGCATCTATGCACCGAAAAAATCTTTATTTCGTGCATAGATGCTTCTTTTTTGAAGCATCCATGCACGCAATAATTTTTTTATCGGTGCATAGATGACACATTTAGGTAGCGTCTAGGCACCAAAAAAAAAATTACTGCGTGCATAGATGCTACCTTGAAGCAGCATCTATGCACCGAAAAAATTTAGTCTTTTGGGCACCGTTTTCGTCGAATTTTGTTGAAGATTTCTGATGGTATCCAGGTAACAGAAAAAGGAGAGTACTTCAAAAATTTAAAATGTACATTTTTCACAGAAAATCAATAATAGGGGCTGTAATTCTGAAATTTGTTATCACTCAATAATTCCTATCCTAATTAATTTTTAAAGACTAACTTAACAAATATAGACGTAGAACTTCACGTGGAGTTCAAATTTTTAAGAATTGAAACAACATTTCAATTAGTTAAGGAGTTATTAAAGAAAATATAATTTAAAAGTCATAAAAATGGCATCTTTTGTGACTTGATTCACAAAGTAAAAGTTTCATTTCTACTCCGGCGGCGTAGAAATAAAATAAATAAATATCCATAGAAACTATATAGAATCAGCCAATAAGACGTAACTTGTACAATAGAAATCTGTATTATCGACCTAAATGTCACTATAACTCACTAGATAACCTAAGAATAAAGTTACTGACTACCCCTCTTATAAGATTTAAATTGATAACCTATAGGGCGCGAGCAGACACGTGACTCGAGCGACCTTGACGTGCTTGGAATCAGCTGATTTGTGTGCGCATGTCATTTTGACAAGAACAATGTCACGTTGACAGTACCAATGTTTTGACTTATTTTGATTTTGAACTGCTTTAATGTTATTATTTTACAATTTTTAGGCAGTAAAACATATGAAATTAAAAATAATAACATTTTAGCAGTTAAAAATCAAAATATATCAAAACATTGGTCTTGTCAACGTGACATTGTTCTTGTCAAAATGACATGCGCACACAAATCAGCTGATTCCAAGCACGTCAAAGTCGCTCGAGTCACGTGACTGCTCGCGCCCTATACAATGAAATATAGACAGTTTACATACTTTTAACGAAATAACAAATAATATAATTAAAGTACAACAGACATACAGGTTACAATAACAGGGACGGTAATAAAGGTAAGAATACTTCGAATTAAAGTGATACAAAAAGATTATATTGTAGGAAGATTAATTGAAATATAGATAGAAATGTAAAATTTAGGCACAAGATTAACAAAATGAATGAATTACATTCCTTAAATAAAGAAGAAAATTATGGGAATATCGCCAAATATTTCTCATCTGAAGCATCAAATAAGAACATATCAAATTGCTCTTTTGTAAGGGCTTTGGATTTTTGGGGGAAATATCCTTGTCCTTGTTTTTTTTTTAAATAAGCATGAAGTTTTAAATAATTGCCAATGTTTATACCATGTTTAATGTTTATCATTGATTTTATCATTGAATATTGTGACCACATAGTTGAGCTTTTCATTTTAAATTGGTTCGCCATTTCCGAAAAGTATGCCGAAAATACGTGTTCAGAATAATTTTTAATGTTTTTCTCATCACACCAATGAAGAAATCTCTTATACGCCGCTTCATAGAACTTGTTAGACTTAGTTGGGAACAATTTATCAATAGCAGCCTTCGCTAATTCCACAACTTCAGGGGATGTACATTTTAATTTTTCAAATTCCAACATTTTCAATTTCACACAAAGAGGATATAAAATTATACAATTCTTTTCAAACGTCAAAACGTAAAAGTGTGAAAATTTTCACTAGAATGTTTATAAAAAAAGTGAACACATACGAAAGTATCCATAGCAACAGAGCAATTGAAAACCGCAAACGTACCTACTTCACGGAAAATGTTTTTAATAACGTCAAGTTTTAAATTAATTTATTTAAATATGTGCGTTTGAAAAAAAAAAATATAATGTGTCATTCGGAGTAAAAGTGAACTTTGTGTGCCTCGCATGCAATTGTCCGACTCGCTTCGCTCGTCGTGCAAACTTCCATGCTCGCCACACAAAGTATCACTTTTACTCCTAATAACACAATATACTATTATACTTCCACGACAGACAAACATGTATGTTTGTCTGTGTCCTTGCTAAGACAAATATGCGCCATATTTTATATTTTTTTAAATAATTCAGGACGTTTCAGGAATTATTTCATAAAAATTAAAAAAAGAAGAATCTATGCACCGAAAATTTTTATTTCGTGCATAGAAACTTCTTTTTGAAGCAGCCATGCACGCAATAATTTTTTTTTTTTGAGCATGGATGCAAATTTCAGGTAGCATCTACGCACCCTAAAAAAAATTTTTAATCGTGCATAGATGCTACTCCTAGTAGTTCAGCGATTTACTGTAAGATGTCACAAGTCGTATTTTGAAAATTTGTATCTTTTTTAATTTTATTTATAAATATTAAATTATCAAAATTTCGAAAAAATGAGTGTGATTTTCCACATCAGCCCATTTTTGGGTGTGACGTCATTTCCGGCTAAATCAGCGATTTAAGGGAAAAATGTTATATGACAAAAGTTGTTTAAAACTATTTTAAATATAAGATTTACTCAAAAGAAATAATCATAAATACCCCAATTTTGGGTATAGGAATTTGGAACTTTTTTATTTTTTACCGAAAAATTGTTAAAAATCGATAACACGTGAACTAATTAAGATATTTACAGCAAATTTTGGGTAAGTTTAGTTAAGTGTCTGGACTTTAATATGGTCTAATGGATGACAGTACCTCCCGCTAATATATTAAATTTGATTAGTAATAAATCCAGAGTTTGTTTTTCAAACAATTAACATTTTTGGCAGAGAGACAGGTAAACATACATTTTTGAGGGCTCATACATATATAAGTTGATAGAAATGATATTTTCTTTAATAAGTCCTTAATTAATTAGAATTCTGTTTTTAAATTACATAAAATTCTTGTATTTAGATTTTTCATGTTTCACGTATGAATTGCGGGTAATATACATGACAGGCGATTTATTACAAACACGAATTACGTAAGATCTAAGCGTCAAATCCCAATTTGGACGCCGGATTCGAAATCTTTGGGGTCGAATGAAGGGGTTGCCTTGTCTAACTCAAAATTTATTTTCCCGATCAAAACTGGCATTGGTGTTTTTTTGGCAAAAAAAACTTTTTAACTCCGATTTGTTTCAAATTTCGTATACATTAACTAGGGACAAAGGACTAATGGATAGCCAAATCTGAGCCCATAGGGGTTGATATTAAGGGAGTTATTGAAGCCTGAATTGGGTTTTTGGTAATAACTGTCTAATAATGTTTTTCTGTGTGATTACAGGATCAACAGCGAACCAAGGACCACTTAAGGATATGTCAGGATACATTATTTAATAATTAACTTAATTATAAAATTTAGTTAGTGTAGGATATATTAAAAAATATATATATTTTTTCAAATAAAATACGCCTTACCTTCACCTATGAATTCCTTTTTGCTCATAATACAAATAAAATGTTTGTAATTGTAATTGTTGTTTATTTATTGTGTATATGGTGTACTATTATTAATTTTGTAACAATAATGTACTTGTAATTGTTGTATTAAATATTTATTTTTATTTTAAAAAACGTTTCATTTATTCTTTTACAGATAGGTATTTTCAAGAAAATTCGACAAAAGTGCTGATACTTTCAGGAAGCATCCATGCACGCTAAAAAATATTTGACCGTGCACAGATGGTACCTGAAAGTAGCATCTATGCACGGTCAAAAATTTTTTTAGCGTGCATGGATGCTTCCTGAAAATAGCATCACTTTTGTCGAATTTTCTTGAAAATTTCTGATGGTATACGAATAACAAGAAAGAGAAGAGTACTTCAAAAATTTAAAATGTACGTTTTTCACTGAAAATCAATAATAGGGGTTGTAAAATAAAATATATTATTTTGTTTTACTATTTTACAATAATTTTCCATTCAATAAAATGTAAGCACTTTAAAAAAAAATAAATCACTCAATAACTTCGGCCCTAATTAATTTTTAAAAACTAACTTAACAAATATAAACGTAGAATTCCACGTGAGTTCAAATTTTCAAGAATTGAAAGAAAATTTTAATTACTTAAAGAGTTATTAAAGAAAATGTAATTTTATTACCTATGACATTTTTTAAACTTTAATAACTCCGGCCCTGATAAATTTTTAAAAACTAATTTAACAAAAACAGACGTAGAACAACACGTAGACTTCAAATCGATGAGGAATTCCAATCAGTTCAAGAGATATCGGCGCTAGAATGAAGGAAATCAGGCGAGTCGTTCGAGATGTTTTCCAAGTCCAGCAGGTCCGGAATTCTCACGATTTCTGTAGTTGCCACACCCGAGAGCTGAATGCAGTTCATTGATCCTAAAGAAACAGTTATTAATAATTGGCAATAAAAATGTCAGTAGATGATATAATTATACAACTCCAATTTGGAGCTCCATATTAAAACAAATTTTGGATCACAAGTTCTCCAGGGTTGAAATCCAACGGTGGAAGTCTGTTCTGCTTGTCTCCAAGTTTCTCAGCATCTCTGGTCAACAGCTGCTCGTCTCCACAGATCTGCAATTTATCAGAAACAATCATTTAAGTGTTAACAATTACTCAAAAACATACAGAATTTATTCTTGCAAAACCGACGTTTTTTTATACACTTACACCATTTACAGGGTAAATAAGTTCAAATAGATTCTTAGGAAGACCTTACTTACCCTGAAAAAGGTGTAAATGTATTAAGAAACGTCGGTTTTGCAAGATTAAACGCTGCATGACTGAGATTTCGAGTATTTGTTAACTCGTTAGAATTTCGAGTAATTGGAGGTTATAAACTTTATAAAAAAACAAAATTTCTTACCTTAACAGGTTCAAGTTGTTGTCTGCCCCGCTGTCCATCAAGTCGGCAACTCCTCACGGTTGCAGGGCCCCATTTTTACACTCTGTCTTCGGGCAATCGTTCAAGAAGTTTCGCAAGTTCAACAGCTCCAAGATCACCACAAACGATGTCTGTTTGTCCGCCCGTCTGCACAGTAGTGTCGTACAACTGTCCACAACAATAAACAACTCTTGTAGCAAACGAAATCACAAATATATTAACGTATCTTTCACAAAACTCTGTCGTTTTGATATCACCACATCTTCTGATTTATGTCTCCCAAAATGAAAATGAAACGAAGTCGTTCTCGACGACAGTGCAATGGAAAAAATGATGTTTGGTAATGCAGAAACATCAATAGAATACTTTGTAAAAGATGAAACTTTCAAACGAATTGCTACTTAAGCATTGCTGGAAATATTCGACGCAATAGCACAAGAAAATAATTAAATAGGTTACATTTGTATTATAACACTTATAACATATATTCCATAACTTAAATTTGGTTAAATGAACATAATTCAACTTAATTTATGAAGTAATGTTTGTATTATAATTAGTATAATAGATGTCACTGTATTATAAAGCTTATTTAACCAAATTCACTTTTAATATTACGAAATACATTGAAAATGCGTGCGTTGATATGCCGTATGTATATTCACCTTTAGAATTTACTTCGGCATGCTTAATGTAGTTATTATTATTTAAATAATAGATGGCATTGATTTCTAAAGGTTAATTTACAACAATTATACTTTAAATTGCATGAAATATATCAAAATACACGGAAAAAACGTTTGATGTACAGTACGTAATTACCTTTACAAATCACAAATTTACTTCCTCATTCCTGTTGTAATTCAAGTATATTATAACTGATGTCTCTGCACGTTTAAAATAAATGTAATAACAATGCAAGGTAAATTCTTTATAAACGTATAGGAACATTTTTTCAATAAAATATTGAGGTTATTAGGCGAAAGCCTAATAAGGGAGCAGGAACAAAACACAAGAATACAAAATATAAAATAAAGTACAATTTACTACATATATAACTAAAGTAAAATGTGAGAAAATGGAAATACAAAAAACAATTAAATAAATATAGCTAAGAAGGAATCAAATTTGATTAATAGCTGTTAAAAATTGTGTAGGTTTGAGTTGAAAAACATCAACTGATGAAAAACTAAGATTATAAAGTAGACACATACGATAAATAAGCGATGCGAAGAATATATTAGTTCTAGGGGTTGGTAGGTAAAAGGTTGTGAAACTACGCGTGGCAAAAATGGGAGCATGGAAGGAAAGGGAAGTCAGACTCTTAGGATCATCTACCTCGCCATGTATCAATTTACAAAGGTCGTGTACTATCACGTCTTTCTAGCAGGCTGGGCATTTTAAACATTTTTAATAAGTCATTATAACTAACGGAGTAGTCTGTATAGTGATGATAAATTTTAAAGAATATGTATTTCAAGAATTTTTTGAATAGATTCAATGTGGTCCTGTTTCGTAGAATGGACTCCAAGTAAGGGAACAGTACTCAAGTTTTGAGCGTATGAAGAGAATAAAATAAAAATAGATGAGGTATTATGGAAGGGACGTGAATTACGGGTAATGAAACCAAGGAGACGAATCGATGAGTTATATATATATATATATATATATATATATATATATATATATATATATATATACCGTGATAGAGTGTTATGGTTAAGCGAATAGTTGTAAATAATAGGGGATGATTTCCTAGTAAAAGATAGGGAGTAACATTTGTTTAAATTTAGTGCGAGGTTATTTGAAGCACGCCATTGTGATAAGCAATCAAGATCACATTGAAGAATGTCACAATCAGAAGTAGTGGAAACTGGATGGAAAATTTTTAAGTCATCAGCAAATAACAGATGATCACAAGTTAAAACATCAGTTATATCATTAATAAATAACAAAAACAAAAGAGGACCAAGATTTGAACCATGGGGAATTCCTGATGTGACAAAGAAAGGAGATTTATAGCCCAAGAATTGAACGAAGAGAGAACGATTTGATAGGTAAGACGATAGAAGAGATATGAGAGGTGCAGAAATTGAGAAGGACTGAAGCTTATTGATTAGGATTGTGACAAGGCGAGGGTAAGCACAATAACAGATAAATAACTTTTTATAAACTTTTCTAAATTATAGTTTCAATATTCATATTTTAACTCTGTTTATCTATTTAAGTCAAAATTCAGTTTAGAAATTCTTATCATATTATGATAGTCACGACATTTATTTGTTGATCTTAAGTCTGGAAATTATTATATATACGAGCGTAACTTTAGAATGACCTCGCCTATGCACCCCATACCCGTAAGGTAATCCTATCCTGGAGATAGCGTTTTTGTTTTAAGGCAGTCGGTATTAGTTAGCCATGGGAAAAACATGGGAGAGTCGACATCAGATAGTCGTGGAGTGATGGTGAACATGTAAGTGTTTTAGTTTTGGGGCGCGTGTGCGGAACGCCCGCCCACCAGGTTACAAAATGTAACAATGTTTTATTAAGTTATATTTAATCATGTAAATAAAAGTATTAGTTAGTAAATCAACAAGTATTTGTTCATGTCCGTAGTGTTCATTAGTGTAAAGTGTAAAAAGTGAAGTGTCTGTGTGTTCTTCCTTATCACCATCAGTAAGTGAAAAGTGTATCATCGTTGGGAATCATCATCATTAGTAATCAGCAGTATTATCAGACAGCTTCAGAGACCCCCCCCTCGTGTTACAGTGACGCAGTCGGTAGAATTGCCGTCAGCTTCAGAGACCCCCCCTCGTGTTACAGTGACGCAGTCGGTAGAATTGCCGTCAGCTCAGAGACCCCCCCTCGTGTTACAGGATATTGTGGTCTATTCGATCGAACGCCTTAGCGAAATCAGTATAAATGCAGTCTACTTGACCCCGGGTATCCAGAACTGAAGAGACGAAATGTGTAAAGTACGCTAAATTGCTGACCGTAGATCTTTTTTCCATAAAGCCGTGCTGAGAGAATGATAATTGATATTTTACTTTAGAGTAAATTGATGAATAATCTTTTCAAATATTTTACTGAAGGTAGATAGAACAGCAATGGGGCGATAATTATTAATGTGTGATATATTTTCGGATTTGTGTATGGGAGTAATGCGGGTAGATTTCCACATATCAGGAAAGGTTTTAGTAGATATAGCTAAGTTGAAAATATGAAAAAGAGCGTTTGAAAAGGGATATGTGCAATCTTTAATTATAAGACTAGGAATAAGATCAGGACCACACGAAAGATTTGATTTCAGGTTTTTAATGGACAAACTAATGTAATCTTTGGAAATATGATTCAGGGAAATAAAATAATGACCAGAGGTATCTGCATTGTTAGTAGGATTGTTAGAAGGGAGAGTGTACACATTGAAAGTACGAAGCAAATGCATTACCTATATCACCTGGAGATGTAAGATTAGAATTATTGAAAATCATAACATTAGATATGGTGGATGGTTTTCCTTTAGAATTTAAAAAATGCCAAAATTTGTTAGGGTCCTCCTTAATTGAGGATTTACATTTTGAAATATGAGCCGCGTAAGCCTTTCTTATATCTACTTTTAATTTTGAACATAAACATTTGTAAGCAATTAAATATTGCTGATTGTTTTTAAATTTATTAGACATCTTTTTATAATGTTCCTTCTTTTTTATATTTGATTTAATATCACCAGTAAACCAGGGTGGCTACTGGTTTCTGTAGGAACGTTTCATTGGGACGCACTGATCAAAGAAAGAATAAAGTTTGTTGTACATGAAATCACAAGCAGAATTAACATCAGTGAAATTATTCCGTACATCCCAATCAAACCCACCTATAAGATCGTATAGTTTAATAAAATCTGTTTTTTTAAAGTCAACTCAATATCGAATATTGTATCTGTTGCATGTGTTACTGTACATGGTGTATTCGAAATTAATAAGTCCAGAAGTTTTCCATGAGAGTTAAGTAGGTGATTAAGTTGAGAGGAATTGAAAAAAGCAAGAAAATTATCAAAAGTGTTAATACTATGAGAACTATTCGTATGTACGGACGTTAATTCTGGAATATTAAAATCACCAATTATAATAAAATTATTAGATTGTAAAAAAGGTTGGTTCTCAAAAAAATCTTAAATAGATTTATAATTATGGTTACTCATAGAAGGCGGAATATAAATAACAAATACATACATAGGATTATTACGAAATACAATTTTCGCACAAACAATATCGACATTGACAGGTAAAATGCTAGAAAAATCAGAAATATCAACACTGACTGATGTGCTGATCTTTAAGAGAACAGAACTCCACCCCCACGATTTAGTTGACAAACATTAAAGTTACGATCTGCGCGATAAATAGTATAAGTAGTATTGTCACAAAGTTCAGCATCAGTTAAAGCAATAATATCATAAACTAGTGTTGAGGTAAGGGCGAATAATTTATCAATTTTATTGTTTAAGCTCTGCACCTTTTGATTATAACAGTTTAAAAAACTTTGCTAAACATTCCTTGTATATTTGGAAGAATGGGAAATAATCGGACACGCAGTCTTACATAAATTATTTATATATTTCCTGGCCGACGTTTCAACTTTTAATTTTAGGTCTGTTAAAAAAGTACCCTTTTTCATTAAAATGGTTTTATAAAGTATGCGTTTTTAAAATACATGAAAGTGTGAAAAAAGTGCACTTTTTAACGCTGCGGAGTGAAATAATGAAACGCTACGGCACTTTTTCACGATCCCATTGCAGACGTAAAAAAATTGTATGCATCTCGTGAGTAAATTATACCTTTTTTCACTTGAAGGATTTGCGCACTCGCCTTTGGCTCGTTCGGAAAATTTTCCTTCTCATGAAAAAAAGATATACTTTACTCACTTGGTACATAAATAATTATTGTTTACTTCTGTAGTAATAACAGATATTTTGTATACAAACCTAATTTGGACATTAAAATACATAAATAACGAAGACGGATTTGTGAAAAATTCATGGATATCACTGGGATTTGAACCCAGAGCCTTCCAATCTCTAATCGGACACTCTACCAATTGAGCTATAAGACTCCTGTAAGTTCCGTGAATTTTTCACATGTCGCATACACGTTGTCCACGATAACATTCTCTCACATGGAGTATTGTTAACCGCACAACATCGCGACAGCATCCGCAGTAGTGCTTTATTCACTACTTCGGATGCTGTCGCGGTATTGTGCGGTTAACAATACTCCATGTTGGAAAATGTTCTCGTGTACAACGTGTATGCGACATGTGAAAGATTGACGGAACTCACAGGGGTCTTATAGCTCAATAGGTAGAGTGAGATTTATGATTTTTTCACAAATCCGTCTTCGTTGTTTATCCACTTTAATTTGAATTGTTAACGCAGTTCATAGTAACTAAATTATAGAAAAAAATCCACTGTTGAGAAACAGTTTTCGATATTAAAATACATGTTAGTGGTCATTTTTTTAAATCATTTTTTAAAAATTATTAACAGTTATCACTAATTTTCATAGTTTTAAATATGTATAATACAAATACAGTTGAGCCAAAAAGAAGTACCACAATTCAAACCTTTATTCTAGCGGTGATTTCCCTTCAGAGCTTGTAGGGTTTGCTATTTTCCGTTGGTTTTTTTACTCGGGCAAAAGAAACCTTTCAGCAAGTTAGCACTCGTTGGGTGCAATTTTTAAATCTAAACATTTTTTGTATTTATGCTTTTGATCTAGGGAAGTAACAATCAGAATATTAAAATATAAACATCGTATTCCCTATGTTACATATTTCAATTCTACATCCGGTAAACCATTTCTTGTCTCACGACATTTTTTTGTATCTTTAACTACTTTTAAAGAATATAGTACCTACTTCATTTTGGCTCACTCTGTACAATAAAAATACATGTTGCTATTCCTTACTACCAATATGAATTTTCATGTGTCTGGATAGATCAAAATTTCGTCTAAACAGTTTATTGCATATTGTACATTTGTAGTCTTTTATACCACTGTGTATTTTCTTATGTGAAGATAAACCGGCACTTTGTGTAAATTGTTTATTGCATATTGTACACTTATAATATTTTATTCCACTGTGTATATCCATATGGGTTTTTAAATGACTACTTTGTCTAAACAGTTTATTGCAAATTGTACATTTATAATCTTTCACTCCACTATGAATTGTCATATGGGTTTTTAAATTACCCTTTTGCTTAAATGTTTTATTACACGTCAGGCACCGATATTTCTTTATTTTACCAAGTTCTTTACTATGACTATCGACAAGACTTTTCTTAGTAAATATTATTTTACATTCAAAAAACTTATTTTCTTTGAGAATCTTCTCATGCTTTTCAAAGTTAGATTTTTGCAGAAAATACTTATTACATACATCACAACTAAAACAGTTTGAATTAACATTTTCAATTTTCTCAATATCATTATTTCCAGTAATTGAATTCTCATATTCTTTGTCACTCTGTTCATCATTATCAGTTACACATTCTTCCTTCTTAACACTTTGCAATACACTTTTATACACCTCACAGTCTTGGGATATTTCTTCCAGCGGTTCTTCTTTAATATCAATTTCTTCAAACTTTTGATGATAATTTGTTATTGTCGCTGTGTGTTGGTCTTTTGCTACACTGCTCACCGGGTGAAGTTGAGTGTCCATGAAAGCCTCTTGATTAATTTCTTAACGAGTCAAGATTTGTTCCACAATATAAATGGTATTCGAGCTTTATTTATGTAAGAGTTGATGTACTACTTCAAGTGGCATAATCAAACACCATCATATGCCAGCTTAAACAGAAATCAAACGAAGCTATTAATGACGAAAAAATGTAGAAATATCAATGGAACACTTTCATTTTAAGAATAATAAAATATTTACGTTGAACACATCTGGAAATGGACCTTTCCAATTTAAGGGTTATCTCTTTCTATCGCTGCAAATAGTAAGAAAATGGCGCGAACAACTGCTAGTTGGGCTGTCAAACGAAACGTCAAAAATATTGCAGTCATTAAAATACCTGTATTCTCAGTGAAAAATTGCATCGTTAGACATTTTACCTCCAATAAAAGCTTTTGTAACTTATTTCGATAAGATTTTTTAAAGTTATCCGAGATATTCTCACATTTTACGTCTAAATGTTTTAGAATCAAACGTCATAGATCTCAGTTGTTCTTACTATGCGCAGATCCCCGTTGCGCATATCTTCTATCTCTTTAAATTGGAAAGGTCCATTATGATCCAATTAATATTATTTAAATCTAAATTATATATTGTTACCTGCTATTTTAGAGGTTATCACATGTTTGTATTATAATTCGTATCATAGATGGCACTGAAGAATAAAGTTTGATTTACAAATAAAATATTTATTTTCAAATTATATTTGTAAAAAATTAATTTAGACAAGGTAGGAAGAAGTAAACTTTAATGGTTAAATTTATAAATAACATATCAAGTTTTATTTGAATATTTCATTTAACTGAAAGTAAAAATTGTGTGAATTAAACTTTGTGCTTAAGGGGATCGTCTAGTCCTCAGTCTACTCTTTTCCAAATGATCGAAAAGAGGCTCTAAATTATTGTTAATTATGCAAAATCTGTTACGAATATGTAACTTAATTTTCTCATGTTATTACAAAATCTTAATATTATGTCTGTAAGTTTTTATTTATACTTTAGCGTTGAAAATACACAAAACACGTCTCAGCTTTTTATTAATTATGGCTGTATTTGTCATTTATTTGTAATAAAATTTAAATCCGCGCTCTTAGAAAATATGAAATTAGGTTCGTAACGTTTTAAAATTTTAAAATATTTATTCTTTATTCGAATAATTAACTTCAAAATTGACCAAAAATCAACAATTTTAAAGCTTCGCCACAGGCATAAGAACAATAATATTGCAAAAATAAAACGTTTCAGACATAATATCAAGTTTTCTTAATAAATATGTTAAAAATGAGTAACAAATTCCTAACAGATTTCGCATAATTGGTAGAATTGTAGAGCCTCTTTTCGTTCATTTGGAAGAGCCTAGACGATCTCCCTAAAAAGAATTTTAAATGAAAGTTTATGCAATATTTTTCATTGTAATAGCAAATATAATAATAATTTGTTATTTTCGTAAATAATTAAGTAAAACGATTTACGCAAAAATGCAGCTGTATAAACACCGCCCTACAACCCTGCTTTAGCTGAAGAATCTTATTCGGCAGAAAATAGCCCGAGTGTTGAAACGTGTAGAAAGGAATTTCAGAAATCGGTTGCATCAGTGCCACCACCTTTAAGAGGTTTTTTAGAACTGCATGATTTAAAACTTGAAATTATACATGATACTTGTATACAGCTTGATTTACATATTCACACAGAGAATAAATCACGAACTAATTTAGTTAAATTTATATATGTATTTGATGCAACTTATAAAAACCTCATTACAATCAAAATAAATAATTGATCTATACAAGGACGGTGAAGAAAATTTTAAAGAAAAATTTGCACATGCAATGATAGACAAAAATTGTGTAAAATATTAACATATTTACCTAGTTTATTCCGATAGTTTCAACCCGCATGAAAATGGATGGATTCGACCCAATTGAAGTTAGCGGGTTGAAATGATCGGAGTACACGCATTTTTAGCCGGATTGAAATTTTCAACTTGACCCTAAAACACAAACGGGTTGAGCTTATTCGACCGGATTGACTTTACGGGATAAACACTCAACCCGATCGAGGTACGTGTATGGTTCAGTAAATAGTAAATGGACAGTGGGACAGATGAACACAAATTCTTTCCAACTTGACAATCGTCTGAAACATAATTTCATAAATTTGTATAAAATCTTTCAAAACTTATAATGTTACCTTTAAGTTAAAGTTCTGTGTAATATAAACTAACGTTTCGGAAGCATAGATTTAAAATGTATCAAAAATTACACCAGAATTTTACTTTCAATATTTTGTAAGGTTATAAAATATTAGTATTAAAATTTGTATCATAGATGGCAGTAGTTTAAAGCTTGATTTACACAATTTTTACATTAGCTGTACGAATTAAAAATGCAAAAGTTGAGGACGATACAACAATTATTCATCAATATAAAACAAGTTTATATTAAATAAGAAGAAAACACAACATTCGAATACATTTATATTAACTTGGTCAAATCACGATAAATCTATACATCGTTTCATGTAAGAAAACAGCGTTGGTTTAACTAGGGATATAAATTCTTCCCTTTTATTGGTCATTATACAAACCTTGTTCACAAAAACGAAAGAAATATCACCTGTCAGTTGTCAAGTATCAAATAAAATGTACAAAATTAAATGATGTTTACCAATGGTTTGTTGTAATTTTTAACAATCAGATATTGCATATTTTTACAGATAAAAATGTTTATTATTGATGAAGTTTTGTTTCACAAATTTAAATTATTTATTTAATACCACGGTATAAGAAGCTAAGGTAACGCCACTCGCTATGTTTCCTGTGCTACAAACACGGTAAGACGGAATACACTTAGTTCTCCGCTATACCGCTGTGGCGCTACATGTCTTGGATGCTTAAAAAAGGTTAAAAAGCATGGAAAAGATAAAAAAAAACATATTTTATGTATTTCTAAAACTATGTGTAAATATAATACGTAATAAAATTTATTTACATACAACTATTTAATAAATATAAATTAATTCATTTTATAGCATAATATTAAATAATATGATTTTCAGCAATTTAATGTAAAAAATCTGATGTGGCCAACACATAACCTCTCGCCAGATATTTTACCTGGTTGTACGCATAAAACGAAAAATATTTTTAAATACATATACATATATTCATGTCACACTACAAAATTATTATTTTAATATAAATTATGTACAATACATACATTTTCTTTATATTCAATATCCTGAAATTTTCTTTTTCTACTTTCCTTTTCTTTTTCTTTATATTCGTCATTTTTTCGCAAATTCCTTTTATATTCTTTTTTACGTATATTCTTTTGCTTGTTGATTTTTTTATTTTCATAATCTTCATAATAATGTACAAATATTTTTTACAGAGGCATACAAATATTTTTGACAGTGACATTTATGTGTCAATTACAAACATTTGAATTTCTTGCCTTGTAGTAGTTTGATCTGAGATTTTTTACATCAAATTATTTTATATGCCTTTCTTTATCTCTAAATCTATAAAAGATATAATAATGAATTTTTGTTTATCGAATAAAGAATTTAACGTTCTTTAATATAAGTATTTACATAAATTTTCGATAAATAATATTTAGATAATTGTTTTCTTGTAACTACTACTTCCGGTTGTCCAATTGTTACCAAAACTGACTGGGCTCTTCCCATTATTGTTAGATTGAGGAATCCGTAGTTAAAAATGTCTTAAGTCTTATAGTATTTGAGATATAGTGAATCCAACATCCACACACACACACATCCACACACACACACACACACACACACACACACACACACACACACACACACACATACACACACACACACACACACACACACACACACACACACACACACACACACACACACATATATATACGGACATCATCGTAAAAATGTTATAATCGGATTCTAGGGACCTTAAAACGTGCTTATTCATGAAAATCTGGATATGCGATTTTTAGCATGAATACAATACCTCTCTTAGCGAGAGGTAAAAAGTAAGGTGATTCAAGTAAATATGATAGGAAAAGATCACGGTAAAAGAACAATGTTCTTATACCGTGGGCAAGAAACAAGATAAATACAACACGGAATATTAAAACAAGTATTTTTAAATTTATAATATAAAGATTCACTTTGAATTAAAACGATTTTATTTCGAACGGTCGGGTCCAACGGCTGGGTCGAGCGTCCTGGGTGTTTAGGTCTCAATGGTTAGGCTGGAGTCTGCTATGATGTGTTTCCTCCAGATTGGCCGAATTTCCACACTCGGCCGGCCGAAAACTGTTCTTTTGGATGATGGCGGCTTCTTTGAACTTCGTTTTATACCAATGTTCTTCTTTCTTGAGGATTTTTGCTCCCTCCCACTGGATACGGTGGTGGTGTTCCTACGCAAGGTCTGCAAGTCCGGATTTTGACGTCTCTCCTCTCTCAGTGTGTCGTCTGTGTTCCTTTATTCTGATGTCCAATGGTTGTTTTGTTTCTCCTATGTATAGAAGTCGGATAATTTTCAAGTTCAATCCGATTTCTATCAACAAACCGATGGACTGCCAATGGGATCTCCACTTTCACCAGTCATCGTCAATATCTACATGGAGTACTTCTAGGACACCGCTATAGGCACAGCTTAGATCAAGCCGAAGAAATGGATAAGGTACGTGGATGACACTTATATTCTCAAAAACCGAGCATCAAATTCACCATGGAGAAAGAAGACAACAACAGAATACCATTCCTAGTATCTGAACTATGAATCCAACCATGCCGAAAACACCAAGATGGGGGTAGCTTACGCGCTACTTGACAGACACACTCCAACGAAACGGATAAAACAATCAAGAAAATAGTAAAGAAAAATCGAACAACAAGAGCGAAGCAGGTAAACAGAGACGAAGGAAAGAGAAATGAATTATACATTCCTTGTATAACAACAATCAATAACATCCTATCGACAACAAAACCAGAACAGTCACCAAAACTACAAACAGGCATCTACCAGGTGGATTGTGAATGCGGAAAAACATATATAGGAGAAACAAAACGACCATTGGACATTAGGAGAAACAAAACGACCATTGGACATTAGAATAAAGGAACACAGACGACACACTGAGAGAGGAGAAACGTCAAAATCCGGACTTGCAGCCCATGCGTGGGAACACCATTACCGTATCCAGTGGGAAGGAGCAAAAATCCTCCAGAAAGAAGAACATTGGTGTAAGAGGAAGTTCAAAGAAGCCGCCATCATTCAAAAGAACAAAAAAAAACTGTTTTCAGTCAGCCGAGTGTGGAAATTCGGCCAATCTGGAGGAAACATATCATAGCAGACTCCAGCCTAACCATTGAGACCCAAACACCCAGGACGTTCGACCCAGCCATTGGACACGACCAGCCACCGATCACTAATGTTCACCACTATAACACTAGATATAAAGCTCGTATGTTAAGGAATTAGTCAGTAGTGTCAGATCACCTGATGACGACAGCAGATTTTCGCTTTCGAAACGTTTTACAAATAAAGATAATGGAAGTTCAAAATAAAATCGTTTTAATTCAAAGTGAATTATTATCTCATAAATTTAATAATAAGATATGTGACATTAGTTTGGTTGTATAAAAATTAATTTCATCCATTATATTTATATTACTTACTTTTAGAAATGCAGTACTTTTTAATAATACACATTTAAGTACAAAATAAATTATTAAATGTCAATTAATCTCAACTCCGTGAGTTCAAATTTGGCGCTGCAAGCTAAAGTCAGTTACCAATAAAACGCGAGTTGGATGCAAGTTGTTCCACAAGTTTAACAGCTCCAGAATTAGGTCAAGTGATGTCTGTATGTCACGAATGGTTTCAGCTGTCAACAACAATAAAAAAACACTTGTAACAAACGGAATCAAAAATATATTCACGTACCGTCTACAAGAATTTCTCCAGCAATAGAACTTCTTTTTCACTTGCTCATAACACCTCAACGGGTAGAAATATAGAAATATCTTATGTTTTAGTATCGACTTTATTGTGTCATGCAACGACCAAATATAACTAGACAAAACATTCCCTATCCCTCCTCACTGAATGTTTTGATTTCGGCCAGACGGAGAAACTAGAGATAGATATGTCTTGTCTAGTTCGAGTATTTCTCACTAGAAGCCACGTAGAGAGTCAGTGTATAGATTAGCGTTTAGTTTGAACGTTGCTCACTAGAGGCTACGTTAAAGCATGTGTATTTTGTCTTTGTTTTGTAGTTGTAGTGGTTTTGTGACTGACACGTTGATTTTTCTTTAATATTAAACCTTATAAATTATTTAGTGTACACCTTAAATGTTAACTATGAAATTTTAACTAGAGTGCCCGTCAGCTAAGAAAAAGCCATTTACGTCATCAGCGCAGAAACCAATTTTTGTCATTGCCCTTGGTCGTCATAGCAACGACTTAGCTTGTTCACGTGGTACGCCAGTGTCGTTCGTGTCTTATTCTGACGTTTAGTTCTAATGAAAATAGGTGCGTTCAATGAAGTAAGCAAATCTAGCAAATGCTAGGTAAGCAAACAAGACTTGTTGCTTAGTTAGCTGAACGATTTGCTAGCTATATGACGAACTGTCATCCACAACTGTCATCGAGAAATGTATATAGATGTCAAATATAAAATTCTGTAATTGTGTATCTGTCGTATCTCTTTTCTTGGTCTGCAAACATATGGAAAATGAATTTATATATTTATTTTCAGGTAGTGGAATTAATTTAGAAGAAGCTATATTGAATATAAAAAAATATTTTAAATTTAATAATGTTATAAACATCCATCACAAAACTCTCAAAGCCTTTTTTACATGTGGTTGATAGACATACACCATATAAAGAAATAGAATCAGTTCAAGTTAACTTCATGTATGTAAAATTTGTATTTCCCGCCATTATATTTGAAACTTAGCAAGACAAGCGAGAAAATTGTGGCTTGGATTGCTTGCGAGCAAATCAAGCAAATGCTAGGCTAGCAAAGTCGTTCAACAATTTTTACTTCCGGTTGCTTGTTTTGCTGGGCTTATTGAACGTACCTAATGTATCATTTGAAGTATCATATGATTAATCAACATATCAAGTGTATTTCTAGGTTTTAAAAAAAAGGTAAATATAAATGTATTAAGAATAAATGTAGAAACTGTATTATGCTTTGCAGATTAATTTCTACCAAACAATTTACACAGATGTTGTACCTGTAAGAAAGAGATTAAAATTAATACCAGAAGAGATTAAAGATGTAATTACACTGAAATTTTACATGACCATTACACCGACTTAAGAATACTTACCTTATTGCAGTCTTATCCATTAGGTCCAAAATGTCCAAAAGATTAACGGAATCCATTTGTCTTGTATACAACGCAATGATGTTCCATAAGTTTTCAAACAGGGAAAAATTAAAGATTTGAGCAGAGAAGGGATAAGTATTTGGTATAAGTAGTACAACTTGATAATTTAGTTATATTTCAGTTTACCTCTGCCTTATCGAGTGTTTATGAAATAGATTTGTGTCAAGTCGTTTGTGCTTTTTGGGATTTTTTTGTGTACGTGATAATTGGACAGTTGAATCAATTTCATTATTGGTAAGTTATTGTTAGTATAATCAGGGCTGATATTTCAATCTTTGAACAAAAGTTGCTTATAAAGTTCTTTGAAATAAACGGATGTGAAATAATTTATTAAACTACAATTTTCAATGCGATATTTTTTATTTGTTACCTCAATTCTGTAATATAGTCGCTAACTCTTAGTAACATTGTTGTAGCAAATAGCCAATAATAATTGCGAACACTGAAGAAAATTTGAAAATAACAAAGTTTACATTTGTTTCTGCTGGCTAATAAAAAATGTTGCTAAGATTTAGCAACTTTCTTACAGAATAGGGGTGATTAAGTTTTTAATTATCAACTTAGTTGAGAGACTGAAATGTCGGGTCGCACTAAAATAATATAAAATTCCGTTTGTTCCAACGATTACTCGATATAATATGGACCTTAATTTGTTTTTGAGTGTTTGAACGCTGATTCCAGTGGCACTGTGTTGCGCAATAATTGTGATTTTTGATTCATACATACAGAGCGCGATGCCGCCGAAAAAAGTTGGAACACAGGGTTTAATTATACGAAGCCAAGGACGAGAGTTAGTTGCTAATGTGAGCAATTTTATGAAAAAGGAGGCTGAAGAAGGAATTACTATTCCTTTAAAAAATCATAGGTTCGTACTCAAATTGGACGGAGGTACGAAAATAATATTTTACTTTAAAAATACAATTTTTCCCATAAAAGATAACATTGGTTTCATTGCCGCTCTTCTCCCAAGCATATGATTGGTACATTCTGAGTATGCGCATTGAGATAGTAATACGGTCTATTTGCAACGATAGAAAGAGATAGCCGTTAAATTGAAAAGGTCCATTAATGTATTAATTGTTGTAATCAATCCTTGTTATTATTGTAATGAATTATAAATTAAAAAGAAAATAATTTTCATTGTATACCGTTCATATTATTTCTAATTTAAAGTCCATAAACGGCAGGGCTGGACTGGCCCGGCGGGATACCGGGAATTTCCCGGTGGCCCGTGACGGCTTGTGGCCTGACGAACTAAAAAAATAAATAATAAAAATTTAAAGTTTAAAAAGTAAGTCGATACAAAAATAACATAAATTTTTGATTTCGAAATAATTCCCTACTACCCTTAAATGTGTGCCAATATTTATAGCTATTTTTCTTTTTGACAACCAATTGTTAAATTCGCAATACATATATACTTATTTTTTGTATTACCGACATCATACACATGAAATGATCATTTATATGAGGATGTATTTAGATCCAAATAACTTTTATCAAATTATAAATAATAACATACCTGATATACTTTTTCATATATAATAATTGATTATAATAATACAAAAAATGACAAAAATTTAAATACGGATGATATGCGGTCAATAATTTTCGGGACTGGCAAGCTTCGGCACGAAATAGTTGACATCATGGCACAAAGCTTGTGTTTACACTCTTGTTGCCTAAATAACTATTACATACGTTAGCATATTAAAATTTATTTTTAATCTACAAATTTATTGCCACATTGTTATCAACCCAAGTATCCTGTGAACGATCATTTTCAAAATTAAAGTACTTACAATTTAAACAGATTCAGGAATTGTTTCTGTCAAATTAAATTAGAAGGATTCATGATTATGTTATGTGAAAAAGATATATTAAAGAATATCAAAAATGCATAGACGTTTTGAAAGAAAAAATCTGATGTGACCAACACAATACTTCCCGCCATATAATTTTTATTAATTTAAATACATAGGTACTTACATATTTACTCATGTTGGAAAACTATATTTAGTTCTTTTCTGTATAAGTAATGTTCAGTTTACTATTTTCCTTTCAAAACGTTACCACTATTAATTTGAAATGATTAGTATTTTGACAGTGACAGTTATCTGACAGTTACATATATTGGAGATCCGAACTATGTAATGAAGGAGTTTTGTTTTAATAGTAGGCTCCGGGATTTAAATTATATATTATTTTATAAATTTATCCATAAAGTATATATATACATATAACAAGTATTAATGCAAACCTATAGAAAATTCAATAATCTTTAATTTTCATAATATAAATTGCGAAAAAATAACATTTAAAGGTATTTTTCGAAGAAAATCTATTTTGAGTTTCAAATAAAGCACCATTTCCGGTTATCTGATTTACACAAAAATCTAATGGCTTCTTTTCATATTAAAATAAGATAGCAATATAAGGTTTCAAAATTTTCTGAATGATAGTATTTTAGCTAGAGTGGAGGATCCGTACACACAAACACACAGACATCATCGTGAAAATGTTAAAATTGGATTCTAAGGGCCTTAAAATGTGGTCATTTACCAAAATCTCGATAATGCGATTTTTAACACGATCCCTGTACCGCCCTTACCGAGATTAGCGTGAGTTAAAAAGTAAATTAGTAAACAAAATACTATAATGATTAAAATTATTATTAAAAATCGGTTCAAATGACTGGCCTGGCCCGACCCCATCCTGATTTCCCGGTACTAAACAAGTTCCCAGTCCAGTCCTGATAAACGGTGATCGGATTATAATAATGAGGGCATAATGAGCTAGTATGCCTTCATATAATGCCCCGGTTGTTATAGATGTTTATATACTCCGTATCCTAGCAATAAACAGCTCATAATACTTTAGTAAGGCAAAAAATAATTTTATTAACAAAATATGTAATGTGAGTGTGTAAAGAAAAAGGTAATCCCCGTACATTAAAATTAAAACCCATCCATTTCACTAAATAAACTTTATTCGCTTCCCAATATAATAATGTACCCCACTCTCTGTCACGTCTTGACAGAAAATGTCCCATTGGTCCCATTTCTACAAAAATATCTTATTATTCGTTACCTAGTTACCTAATACCTTATCTTGTCTAATAATTTGTAATTGTTTAATTAAAGATAATTAATTAGATTCTATAATGCAGCTCTCAGTCGGCCATCTTGCGTTTCTTCACGTCCTCGGGAAGAACATGGTTTTCCTGCAACAATTAACAACAGGAATTATTATCGTCACATTTTATATTCATACAATATGTTGGTATGGGGTGCGTCGACAACGTTTGCGACGGCTCCGCCTAAACTCAGATCTTTTCTGAGTGTTAGTCTTGGTAGCGCCTTTAACATTTGAATTTACTTGTAATTCACTGTTCTCATAATTTTCATTATTACTGTCACAGTTTGACATTGCTCTTGAGGCGTTTGCCAGAATATCATCGTTTGACAATGTATTCGAGACACTTGTCTCAGAAATATCATTGCAGTAGTTATTTATCACCGTTTGATAACACATTAGACACACTTGTCCCTTCTTCGTAAATGTCATCGTTTGACAACGTGTTCGAGATACTTGTCTCGCTATCTGATGAATTCGAGTCTACTTCGTTCGTTAGTAGAAAAACGTTTCATTTGGTCAATGGCGCAGACACACCTGTATATGGTTTCTGCGATCGGTAACTACCTTTTATATCACGTATTACATACCTATCATGTGGAAGAATACGTATGATTTCGTATGGGCCTGAATATTTGGCGAGAAGCTTTCTGCTCGCACCGTCATTGGTAACTTTGTTCTTCTTAATTAGTACGTGTTCGCCAACTTGCATCATAACGCATCTTTTGTTGCGCTTGGGTAGCAACTATTTGACTAGCTGTTTTACTTCGTACCGTTTGCACATCTAGTCTTGTATTATCGTTATCAACAATACCTTTTGGTTCGTACCCAAACATGAGCTTGAAAGGGGTTGAATTTGTGGATTTATGAATTGTATTGTTAATTCCCCATCTAACTGCGTTTAATGTTTCATCCCACCGCGTGTCATACAAATTTGATGATGCTATGGACGCTGTTATTGTTTTATTTACGCGTTCCATCTGCCCATTATCTCTTGGTGTAGCTGTGGCATTCATAACTCTTTGTATTCCTAACTTTAAACAAAACGACTCGAAACTTTTACTAGTAAATGCTGACCCGCGATCGCATATTAATCGCCTGGGTGTACCAAAAATATTAATTATTTCATTAAGGATGTTCGGGTGAGACTCCAAATTCCCCAACTATTTTTATTTCGATCAGAGAAGGACAATATTTGGTGTAGTTTCTACTCGATTTATTAATACAAAATAAACAAACAATAATTAATTAAATAAAAGATCAAAAGCATATTCTCGAAGAAGTCGGAGTTTTGGCAGTTCTTTGTAGGCGGCTCGAACCAGCTGCAACCGTGGACCGTGGGTCCGCAGGATGAACCCGGCTTCGGTCAATGGTGTAGTACTGTTACTTCGGAAGTGATACGACTCGAAGGATGTAGGAATAGACCAGAAAAGTTAGGTTAGAATTTGCCTTTGGCGCGAGTTCATAGTTTGAATTCCCTAGTATAAGTTTCATATAGGAGTTTAATTTTACAGACTAAAAAAAGATATTTTCTTAAAGAAATTAAACAGCTCTTGCTAAGAATTTGATAGTTTGTTTATTCAGCAATAGATTGCAACAGTTTAAAACTGTAGAAAAGGTAAAGTAAGAAAATTATTAGAAATTAAAATGCTTGGTGCAAGTAAGGATACCGTATGTCGTTGACCCACCAGTAAATAGGACAGCACAATAGAAGATGAAGCATGCACGATCAAACTAGGACATACGTTCAATCAATTTTGTAGTGTTCTATTATTATTTAAATAATTACAAACTGTGCAGAGTTTATGTGAATATTATTGTACGAATCTGGAGATAAAGGATCGGTCTAGATGCTACATATAATGCTTTGCATAAGAGATTTACTTTTATGAGATTTTTCAGCCTTTAAAGTTGAGCAAAAATTTCCTTGGTAAGAAATACACGGGGATTGAAATTATGTTCTCAGCGTTATGAACTGAGTTTGAATTTCGCGCCTAAGTTTGACCGTTACACTTTTCTGGTCTATTGGAATCAGCTCAGTTCGTTGGAAAAGCTGAGGCTGCAGCCGAGGGTCCAGTAGATGTAGACAGCTTCTGTCGATGGCCCGGAGACAGGATCTCGAAGGAGAAATTCTCTTCAGTTTGTAGACCTCCTGGCCTGGTTGCTTTTTCTGCTGAGTTAATGCCCTCAAAGGCAGCCGCCAAGCAGTCTGGAGAAATCTAGGTCGGCCTCCGGATGATGGAGAGGTGCACACCTCGATGGAAGATCGAGCCGTGAAGACCGTCTCGAAAAGACTTGCGGACTTGATGATCTTACGTTGTCGGTGTCGGACTTGGCTCGTCCTTCGTCCTCTTGAACTTGCCGTGGTGAAGGAGTTGGACCAAGAATTTGGTTCGCTAGATAAGATCTAGCCTGGTAACCTGTGGGCAGGTGGTAAAAATGTGACTGTCAGCTTTCCTGGCTTTTGCTGTTACAGTCTTGGCTGGAAGCTCGTCCCTCAATAATTAAACCATGGGAGTCGCACTCGGAGCACAGACCATCTACACTATCACACTTGCCAACTCTATAGTAAATATAAAAACGCAGTTCGCAGCGCCTCTGGTTTTGCAAGGCTAAACTAAACTAAAAAGCGGGAAAATTGAATGCATGTTTCAAATAATTCAAATTTGAAATTCTGTCATATTCTGTAACACAATGTTTAATTTTTATATATCGATAACAATTTTGACAAGTGAAATTTGTAAATAGTTTTATCAGATATTTTTTGTTGTAGAAAAAATTATCGATAAATAAAAATTAAACTTCTGTGTTACAGAATATATTAATCATTTTATATAGAAGATCTGAAAATAATAAATAAAAAAACATTATTTTTCTACTTCTATGCTTTAATATACTTATTAAATATGTTATCCCTACTTGAATGACACTCATTATGATATAGATTTTCATTTCGATACAGATTATGATACAGATTTAGTTATCATTTCGATACTCGTGGCAAAGAATTATTATTTTTGATATTATCAAAGGACATCAACTTTTCTGCGATTACACTTTTCAGATAAAATCCTGCCCCGTTTTTGGCTTAGTTTTAAAAGTATTTCTGCAGTCTGCAGACGATTCTATAATTCATGTTTCTTCGGCGCCACTCTGTTCACGCCAAGTTGATGTAGATCAATATGACCTGGAAAAAAATCAATGTTTAAGAACTTGATCTTAAAAGAACATTAATTATTTTAATTCATAAAAGAAACATACCAGCAGCGAAACGTTTTTGTCTCTTCGGTGTCACCAATGCAATATTTCCAGTATTATCGGAAGGAAATTCAACAACTGATATGCTTGTCTTCGGTGTTTCTAGATCAGCAATTGAAAAGACAAAAAAAAAATATTAGATAACAATTTAAAATAACTTTCAAAACTCATAATTAACCGTATGTTAAGTGCAAATTAAAAATTTTTTAAAATAAAGACGTACCAAATACAGAAGCAGTAGCATCACCAGCAGAACGTTTACGTGTTGTCGGGGTCCCTTCGATATCAGGCAAATTATCAGCAAGAACTTCAAATACCGGTTCCTCTATCTCCATCATTTCTGAGGCAGCAATTAAAAAAATAATCAATTATTAGTTATTTTCGAAACAGTTTTAATAAAGAAATAAAACTTTCATAGAAATACGAAAATAGCAAAATTGAATAATCTTATGTAAAGAAATATTTCGTATTTTGGCAGTTACGCATTACTTAACATATAATTTCAAAGCAATTTTAGTATAAATGAAAATCTTACCAGAACTAAAAACGTCCACAGATATTTGACGATGATTCAAATCCGGTGTCCGAAATAGCTTATCTGTAAAATGAAATCGACAATAACGGAATCCTCCATCTAATATTTGCTGGTATGAGAATTGCAGATTGCAGTAGATCAAGATGACCCATCCGTAGGATCCAGTCGTGCCGTACGTTTTCCACTCTTGGGAAACAAAACATGTACCCTTATTCCTCGACAGGGAGACTGTACGTAATACACTTATAATAGACACATTTTAGTTTCTGTGAAAATAATATATTATTTTAATATAACAATAAATAGTCCAGTCAATAATGGGATTGTAGAATGCATGGAGGGTGTCACAATTTTTGACTTCAGGGTTTTGTTAGGAGTCGTTAGGAGGTAAACATACTAAAAGTCCCCGGCATAGGAGGTGCGCGGTGTGAAGGGAGGGACCGAGAAGGTATCTATTTTTGGTTTTATGCTTATATCTTGAAGACGGTACGTCTTACCAAAAATGTCGTTATATACAAAATGAATGCCGATAAAATATCCTACATTTTTGCATTTTTACGTTTTTTTCTATCTTCAACCGTTTATGAGATATCCGCTGTCAAAAATTACTAATTTTCAAAAAAATGCATTTTGCCCCACGTTTTTCGTTGAACTTTTCTCTTTAGCACCTCATCTCTTCGGTTTACAGAAAATTGTCCAGAAAGTAGAAGATTAAATTTCCTTCAAAATGGTATCTATATTTTATATATTATCTTTAACCGATCAAAAGTTATGGCAATTTGAAATTATTGGGTAAATTTTGAGATTCCGCTGGAAAGCTGTGCACATTGCACAATTCCGTTATTTAATAGCTAAAACTTTTTGTTTATGGTATTATATTGTGTGTTTAGTCTATGAAACCTGGAAATACGGTAATTGTAAGGTAAACAATTGATTTAAATGCGTGTATTTTAAATCAATCTTATAACTGTTAGGTATGAAAATATATATGTCATTATTTATAATTACATTATTAAACGTATTATTTAACCAATAAAATCTGAAGAAATTGAAACCACTAAACGAATTGTATTCAATTTCTTCAGATTTTATTGGTTAAATAATACGTTTAATATTGTAATTATAAATAATGACATATATATTTTCATACCTAACAGTTATAAGATTGATTTAAAATACACGCATTTAAATCAATTATTTACCTTATAATTACCATATTCCCAGGTTTCATAGACTAAACACACAATATAATACCATAAACAAAAAGTTTTAGCTATTAAATAACGGAATTGTGCAATGTGCGCAGCTTTCCAGCGGAATCTCAAAATTTACCCAATAATTTCAAATTGCCATAACTTTTGATCGGTTAAAGATAATATATAAAATATAAATACCATTTTGAAGGAAATTTAATCTTCTACAACTTCTTTTCTGGGCAATTTTCTGTAAACCGAAGAGATGAGGTGCTAAAGAGAAAAGTTCAACGAAAAACGTGGGGCAAAATTCATTTTTTTGAAAATTAGTAATTTTTGACAGCGGATATCTCATAAACGGTTGAAGATAGAAAAAAACGTAACAATGCAAAAATGTAGGATATTTTGTCAGCATTCATTTTGTATATAACGACATTTTTGCTAAGACGTACCGTCTTCAAGATATAAGCATAAAACCAAGAATAGATACCTTCTCGGTTCCCCCCCCCCTTTACCCCGCGCACCTCCTATGTCCGGGGACTTTTGGTATGTTTATCTCCTAACGACTCCAAACAAAGCCCTGAAGTCAAAAATTGTGACACCCTCCATGCATTCTACAACCCTCTATTGAACGTTCGTTGACTGGACTAAAAACACTTATAAACTCATGATCAAGGCTAAATATGTAGTCAAATTTAAATTGTTTATACTTACAGATGTCATTTTTCACAATATATATATATATATATATATATATATATATATATATATATATATATATATATATATATATATATATATATATATATAATTACCACTAAATCCACTGAATAGAACACAATTTACTCTTGGTAGCTGCACAACTAAATGACACAAAATGATTTGAAAAGTATTGACTTAAATCAACAAATTCTGACAACTGTCATATTTAAATAAAACGTACAAATGAACCGTCCCGGTTGCCTGGTTACGATACTAACTAACACAGATACTAGCGGTATTTTGCGGACTGGTTTTGCAGGGCTGAACTATAGCTTTGCAAATAGAAAACCATTGAAGTGTCAGCCGCCTGACTCGGAGCAAAAACCGAGTTCCTATGCTATGAAAAATGTGCTCTCTTATCTCAATCCACAAAGGTATGCCGACCGACGAAGTAACTGGTAGGGTACCTTTATAACCAGGGTATGGCCATGGGCCAAGATCGCCGCCATTGTCGGTAATTGATTTTCCTATTTATTTGTAATAAATGTGATATTATATTATAATATATGGCAGTAAGTATTTAATTCTTTTATTTTTCTCGTAGTTTTTATAATTTACCTACGTAGGGTTTTTGTATTTTCAATTTTAGTTGAAAACAAAATAAGTGTAATGGCTTCGACTGGGACATTAAAAGATAAGAACTTCGAATTAAATGATAATAATATAAGAAATAATTCTGAAGATATTCGGGGCTATTCTGTAACTCAATCATTATCTTTTATCGATCATTATCGAGATAATGATCGATTGCAATTCAAATTGGGATTCTGTAAGTCACTTGATCATTAAAATTGGTTAATGATAGTCGATAACACACTGAAATTTATCGATCAGTAATAGGCTGTCGTTATCACATTAATTATCGATAACAAATGTCAAAATCAGATAAAAGTATCAGTTAGAATTATATATCGCCTGTACTATTAAAGAATTATACATAATTGAAATAATATACAAATAAGCATTTTATATCATATAATATAATTCGTAGTATTTACATTTTTATATTGTTTATAGATTTAGGTTATGTATTCACAACAAGGCACTAAGAAATGCAAGTGATCCCTTTATCCTTACGCGATGAAAATTTTAAACAAATCTGTTAAGTAATCCGAGAACTCGCCCAATATAACACTCAAGCCAATGATAGAAATGTCATTCGGGGGCTGCGCTACTGCTAGAAACCGCGAGGCCCAGAGCAATTATTATGACATGCAAGGCCCCTTCGAAACTATACATTTATAATTTCCACCAAAATTTTATTGTATTTTTTTCTTGATGAAATTTCCTTTGTTGGCTTCATTCTTGTAATCAATAAAATATTCTTTGTTGTAATCAATCATTTTACAGTTATAGTTTTTAATACAGCAATGCCAGAGAAACATGCGTTTGGAAGGATATATATTGTGAAAATGGGGATAATATTAAGGGAGATCTTTGGGAGATAAATAATCTTCAATTCAAATAGAAAAACGTTTATTTTAGAACTATCATTTGACATTCAAGGATATAACAATACAATACAATTTTTCTTGTTTTTCCATGGTTACATCTCAACACAGTCTACCTTAATAAGTAATACAAATTTATTACTAATTTCAAACGCCTCCTTAAATTTGTATTACTATTTTAAAACTAATTATAAACATTTTAAGTTACACCCAGTGCAAGTCTAAATTTTTCAAACTTAACCCTACCTAGCGACTTCGTTAAAATATCTGCTACATTTTCTTCAGAGTCGACTTTAACTACATCAATTATTTTATTAATATAATTTTCATTTACAAAATGATAATGAGTTTCAATGTATTTGGATTTTTTTGTAAAATTACCATGTTTGGCTATGCTAATCGTACCAGAATTATCTTCATAAATTTTTATAGGAGCAGGAATTTTAATATTAAGATCAAATAATATATTTCTAACAATATTTAATTCACTGACACATTCAGACAATGCTACATATTCCGCTGATGTAGAAGATTTAGTTACACTATTTTGCTTGCTTGATTTCCAGAAAATTACATTTCCATACATTTTTATTACGTAACCAGTCGTAGATTTCCTATCTATCACGTCTCCTGCCCAATCGGCATCTACATAACTATCTATAATATCTGCATCCAAATTTCTATTATAAATTATCTTTAAATCTTTGATTAACAATAAATACATTAAAACTCTTAATGCATATTTATAATGAGTATTATCGTAAGAATTCTGAAATCGACTTAAATAATTCACACTGAAACTTATGTCTGGTCTTGTTCCTGAACTAATTCACCAATTAGATTTCGATATTTGATTTTATCACAAACTGATTTTGCAGGCAATAATTTCAAATTTTGTTCCATTAGCGTCTCATACAACCTAGAATCTTCGTGATCATACTTCTTTCCAAGTGATTCAATGTAATCTTTTTGATCTAGAGTCATTTTTCCATTGTCACGTTCATAACTTATACTAATACCTAAATAAGTCTTTATATTCCCCAAATCTTTCATTCGGAATCTTTTCATTAACAAGTTTTTTATATATTTCAGTTTATCTATATCTTTACAGCAAATAAGTAGATCAACAAATAAGATTAAATAAACATTATTGTTTTTCTCACTTAGGATGTATAAACAACTATCATTTTCACTTCTTTTAAAGTGCAAGCTTCTCAAATAATTATCAAAACATTCATACCATGCTCTTGGGCTTTCCCTTAGACCATACAACGCTTTATCTAGTTTTAACACTCTATCAGTTCCGTCTTCATATCCTTGAGGTTGTTGTACATACGCTTCAGATTTAACTTTGCCATTTAAAAAAGCTGTTTCCACATCCATTTGCATTATAATTAAACCATTATAGCAACAATTTGATAACAAAACTTTTAAAGTTTGCATTCTTGCTATAGGAGAATAAATGTCATCAATTAAATCATTTTGCTGATATCCTCTAACTACTAATCTTGTTTTATAAATGCCATTAGCTTTTACAGTATACACCCATTTCAAATCTAGAATTTTTTTATCATTTGGTTTCGCAACCGATTCCCACGTTTTATTTTTCATTATACAACTTATTTCTTTATTCATAGCTTCTTTCCATTTTTCAGAATTTTCACTGTTCGTCGCTTCATTATAAGAAATTGGTGTATTTGCATTTATATAATTAACATATATAATATTATTATAAACAAAACTCTCGTCATTAAACTTAGCAGGTTTCTTCTTTTCTCTTGATGATCGTCGTATCTCTGAATTCTGATTATTTTCATTATCAATTGTACTATCACTTTGATTTTCAAATTCATTTAATCGAATTTCATTCACATTTCCGGAGTCATCTTTCAAATTAAGATCAATACAAGGTGTACCTTCTTCAACAATATCAACATGTCTAGCAACAACTATTTTGTTATTTATTAAAACTCTATAACCAACATTTTCATAACATAGCAGAATGCCTTAATCTGCTTTTTTATCCCATTTTGAGTGCCTCTTTTGTTCAGGTATTCTTACAAAAACTTTACTACCATACATTTTTAAATGTTTTACATTTGGCTTTGCATTAAACATTATTTCATAAGGGCTTTTGTCTTTAATAATTGTATTAGTTATAATTCTGTTCTTTAAATAAGCTGCTGTTTTAACTATTTCTGGCCAAAATCGCCTATGTACTTGAGCTTCAGCTAATAAACATCTTGACATATTCATGATATCTCTATTATATTTCTCTGCTGTCCCATTTAATTCATGAACATACGGTGGACAGGGTTCAATATAAATACCTTTTTCACTTGCAAACTTATACATTTCATTATTCAAATATTCTTTACCATTATCACACCGTAGTTTCTTTATTTTTTTTCCTGTTTTATTTTCAATTAGATTAACATATTTTACAAAACAATTATAAACTTCACTTTTAGAATTAATAACATAAACTTGAGACATTTTACTATAATCATCAACGAAAGTCAAAAAATATTTTTCACCATTTAAACCAGTTGTACATTGTGGTCCATTTAAGTCTGTATGAATAATTTCTAGGATTTCTTTTGCTCTGGTTCTGTCATTCTTAAATGGTAAATTATGCATTTTATTTTTTAAACAAATGCTGCACTTAAAATAATCAAGTTTTATCTCTTTAGGTAAGCCTTCTAGAATTTGTTTATTACACATAGTTTTTAAATAATTAAAATTTACATGGCCTAATGTTCTATGTAATTTTTCTTGTTCGGACATATTACTCTTAGCTGTTACATTTACTTCTGTTTTTATAATTTTACTTGTCATACGATATACATCATTATTTTTAAATGCTAACGCAATTATATAACCATTTGTATTATATATTTTAGATATATTTCCCGTTGATATAATTTTATTCCTATTTGTAACTTTTCCGTAACTGATTAGATTTCTGTCCATTTCTCTTACAAAGAATACATTTGACATTTTATTTTTGACTATTTGGCCATACACATTGAATTCATGTAGGATATGTCCTACTTTAGTTGCTTTTAGTATACGACCATCTGCAACTTTGACATCTACCGGTGTTTTAAGTACTATATATTTATAGAAATACTCATCATTATTAACGATATGGTCAGAACAACCACTATCTAACAACCATTCTACCTTACCTGTGCAAAAATTGGATTCGACTAACGATTCATGCGATTTGGGTGTAACTTTATTTGCAATTTCAGTACAAAAACTACTTGATTTACTGTCTTCAATTCGATGATAATGTTGATTGTGCTGCCATCCGCAACCTCGGTGAAGTTGACTTGAGCCCCGACTGCTGATGTTACCACGGTACTGCCCATATTGCTGACGTCCACCTCCTTGCTGCTGCACTTTGCCGCCTCTGGGTTTCCAGTAACTGCTGCCCTGCATACACTGAGCTTTAAAATGTCCATATTTGCCACATTTGTAACAAATTTGATCTTGTTTTCTCTCTGTCTTGAATACGCTTTTACTACTTTCATCTTTTTCGTTTAGTTCAATCATTTTAATTTTGCTTTTTACATACTCAACAGTCTGATCTTCTACTTTTAATACATCAACCAAGTCCCCAATATAGCTTAATGAGCTTGGAAGCATCTTTATCATATAACTTAACTTTTCTTTTTCGGACACCATAGCACCAGCACTCTTCAATTCATTTACTAATTTTTCAAATTCGGTGAAAAATGTATCGGTGTTTTCAAAATCTTTCAACTTTAGCCTTTCTAATTTATTTCGTACACATATTTGTAGTGCAGTTGATTCTTTTAGATACATTTCATCAAACTTTCGTATTATTTCGTAAGCAGTTTCTTTGTCTTTTATAAATTGTAGTTGATCGTTTGAAATTCTACTGTATATTAAATTAATTGCTTTCAAATCTTTTTCATTCCAATCATTTTCCTTATCAGCTGTTGTTTTTCTTCTAGTCACTACTTCTTCGCATTTCTTCATTTTTAAAATCAATGTTATTCTTTTCTTCAAACACTCATATTCTTTTCCGTCAAAGACAGGAATTTTAATCTCGTCACTCATTTTGACTTTTTTTTCCTTCTTTATCTCCTCGCTCTGCTACCATGTGAAAATGGGGGTAATATTAAGGGAGATCTTTGGGAGATAAATAATTTTCAATTCAAATAGAAAAATGTTTATTTTAGAACTATCATTTTACATTGAAGGATATAACAATAATACAATTATTTTTTTGTGTTTACATGGTTACATCTCAACACAGCCTACCTTAATAAGTAATACAAATTTATTACTAATTTCACAGATTATAACAAAGAATATTTTATTGATTACAAGAATGAATCCAACAAAGGAAAATTCATCAATAAAAATACAATAAAATTGTGGTGGAAATGGTAAATGCATAGTTTCGAAGAGGCCTCGCATGTCATAATAATTGCTCTGGGCCTCGCAGTTTCTAGCAGTAGTGCGGCCCCCGAATGTCATTTCTACCATTTCGTAGATGAGGCTTGAGTGTTATGATTAAATATTAGGCAAGAGTTGGTTTACTTCAAAGATTTTTTAAAAATTTTCTTCGCCTAAGGATAAAGAGGGTCACTTGCATTTCTTAGTGCCTTGTTGTGAATACATAACCTAAATCTATAAACAATATAAAAATGTAAATACTACGAATTATATTATATGATATAAAATGCTTACTTGTATATTCTTTCAACTATGTATATTGCTTTAAAAGTACAGGCGATATATAATTCTAACTAATACTTTTATCTGATTTTGACATTTGTTATCGATCATTAATATGACAACAACAGCATATTACTGATCGATAAAGTTCAGTGTGTTATCGACTATCATTAGCCAATTTTAATGATCAAGTGACTTACAGAATCCCAATTTGAATTACAATCGATCATTACCTCGATAATGATCGATAAATGATAATGATTGAGTTACAGAATAGCCCCGATTATCACATTTATTACAAATAAATAGGGAAATGAATTACCGACAATGACGGCGATCTTGGCCAGGCTTGTCAAAATTCTTTGAGCTTTCTAACCAAATTCTAACAAAATTTTCAAGAATTTTAATTTTCTTAAAAGAAGTTCGATATTTGAATTGTTGAGATATATTTCATAGTGTCTAATATTTTCTTTTACGTATGTGTATGTGTGATTATTTAAGTTTCTACTATTCTATTCGTATTGTAATGTGCAGTGCCCGCCCTCGCCGCCACCCTTACCGCCTCTGTCCCCGTCGGTGTCGCCGCCGCTGTCGCAGGGACGAGCGAGCATCTATTGTTAGCGATGACACAACCGACTGGCCGGCGCCTGCTTAATTACGCGGTTGATGTAACCTATTGTGTTGTATCTAGAAGTATTCCCGTAAGTTCTCGAATTTTCGGCTACGGTATATAAGCACCGTTGGCGAAGGCACTGGACAGTCTGATATAAATATTCGTTGCGTGTTAAACAGTTGGTGATATAAACAGATAGTAGACAAGTGGTGAATATAAATAAATATATTTGTATAAATAAATAAGTGATCTATATATTGTTTAAATAAATAATCTTAGTGTTTAAGTGTTTTATAATATTCTTAGTCTTAATTTATGTTTAATATTTGTTTAATCGTAGTGTTCGTTATATTTATCATCTTTTAATTATTATATTTAATATCTATTTATCGTTATAATAAACTTTTAGTTTAATTCATAATTGTTGTCTAATATTTACACTTCACCCAAATAAATAAAAACGTTACAGTATTAGCGATACAGGAAGTGTTCTTAATATGTTCTAAATACAAACGCTTTTTGAGTTCGTTATCGTCATTAATGGCATCAATATCCTTCTATACAGGTAAAGCATAAAAAATTGTAGTTTTTATTTATACCGAGACTGATTACTTCTAGTTTAATCAAAGATTCAACCTGTATAAAAACTCTACAAAAGCGTTTATATTTTCTTATAATTGTTTATAAATATTATATAAAATAATTATTTGTATTGTAAAAAAATATATGAACCATACATGTTTTATAAATGTTGGTTTTCATTGTCTACTTTATTGATAAATATAAATATGAAACACGGTCAATCAATGCGGATTGCATATTTAGATGTTATGGGGTTGCCTACATATGTAAAATAGTTCCGGTAGCAACCAAAGAGTGGCGCTGAAGATGGTCCCATCAAATAACATTACAGTTTCCGATCTATTATCAAACAAACATATTTCTAATCTGTGATCTTGGCCCATGGCCATACCCTGGCGCTTGTAGGGTACCTTTATAACCAGGGTATGGCCATGGGCCAAGATCGCCGCCATTGTCGGTAATTGATTTTCCTATTTATTTGTAATAAATGTGATATTATATTATAAAATAATATTAAATTATCACACTGTGAATTTATAAAGGTAAGAAAAATTAATTTATTTAAGAGATACACAATTATTATTAAGATATACATTTAGAGGTTATGTAGAATATATGACATGGGTCGTTATTATCACATCTAATTTAATATCTGTAGTTCTTAATTACATAATAATTATATATTCTAAACTTACCTTTTAAAAATTTAAATGATTGTGCTTAATATTGGTAATTTTTAGTTGTTTTCAGTGACAGTAATCGTGATGGGTATCTTAACAAACTACACAAGTAAATAAGATAAAATATATTACTTACACTTTAAATACATATTAAAATGATAATTAAATGTGTTTTTCATTAAAATAAAACAAATAGCCACGAAAATACATAATACTTTGCGCAAGAACAACACATATAACAGATGTCCCGGTAATGGCGGACGAAACGTGAGCCACGCCATGGTCATACCCTGGTTATAAAGGTACCCTAGGCGCTTGACGCTTGAGGACGCCAATCGGCCGAAAATGCAATATTTGAGCTGACAGAAGTATGTGTATTCAATAGGATTTACGTGTTATTATAAATTTAGAAGATTTTATCATCGATAATGATTACTGAGTTCAGTAGAAATAATTAAGATAAAAGGAAGCTGAGTATGCTGCGCTCAAAATTTCTCAAATTTTGAAAGTAAAAACTCAGAATTCTGAAATTTGATCTGTTGAATAATATATTAATAAGTACTTTTAATACAACAAACAGTTCTTCTATTTCTATTCTAAGTATTTTAATAAATAAAGAAATAAATTGTAAATAAACTTGAAATTATAGTTCAGTCGTATCCATGGTTTAATTTAATCAAAAAACTAGGGTATTCGAATTTAAAAAAAATCGTGATTAGCTAATTTCATTATTGTAATCAAGGTTTCTTTGTTATAATTATATAAGTATTCCTTTATTGTGATCAAACCAAATTCATGTTTTTACTTCCTTGTACGAAGTAAAGGAAGTATTGTAATCGCGAAAAATTTCGGTTTTGAGATTTCAACGGAAATATCCATTTTGACCATCGCTGAATCCATTCTGACTAATTTCGTCGTGACGTCTGTACGTACGTGCGTATGTATCTCGCATAACTCAAAAACGGTAAGCCGTAGAAAGTTGAAATTTTGTATTTAGGACTTCTATAACATCTAGTTGTGCCCCTCCCTTTTTGGTCATTACATAATTTCCAGAAATGGTACTTTATTTGAAGCCTATAATAGATTTTAATGAAAAACTATATTAAAATATAAACCAAAACGTTTCAAATTTGGTATATAAGACTTTTATATCAATTGGAATAACAGCAGATTTTGGTTAAGACAGGCTAACCGGAAGTGATATATTACCTGAAGTTGTTAACAGTTTTTCTTGAATAAAATGGTTTCATTTTGATTTTAGAAATAAATCCTTCAAATAAGAGTTTTAGAAAATTAAATTCTGCGTCTAGCAGAACAAGTATTATTAAATTAGCTTGTTGTATTAGCGAGATATGTAAATTTAAAACTTATATACTTTTTGGTTTTTATAATGAAGCTTGCTATGGCTTAGGACAAAAAATAACAAAAAAATTTAAAAAAAAGGTGTTAATGTAAAATTACGTCAAACACGTGCAATTTTATAATTGGGTCTATACTTCATCTTCATATTGGTCTTGCGTACAAGGAAGTCGTGTGGTGTCCACATCAGATTTTTTTTTAAGAAAAACTGAGGGGCTGTCATCAGCCGGACATATATTCATTAAATTATATACATGGGTATATTCTTGATACACATATATGTTTATATGCAATGATTAAACTAAAAACATACAGTAACGAAACAATTATTATAATAATTGTTCTGCGTGATTAGTCGTTTTCTTAATCAGGGAGACACATATTCACTATTATCTCCAGCCATATGATACACATTAGATAATATGTACATTTGCCAGGATTAAATTATAGTTTTATAAAAACATACAACTGTTATAATCAGTTGTGTGTAATATTAGTCACTTTCATTATTGAAATCAAATTTTTTTTATTGTGAAACATATATTTTGTAACAGTTATTTCGTAGATTTAAAATTAAAAAGTTTGTCTTTTGGGAATTACAGGCCCTAGGTAAATTCAATAGTTTCCTTGGCCTAAATTAGGTCCTGGTCTTATCTCAAATTTGACAAAATTGCACTGAAGTTTCCTTCTTATCAGTCATATGTAATTCGTGCTTCTTTCTTCACCTAACATTTTTTAAAATTAATGATTAATTAAACCAATAATATCTACGTTATTTTACCTTAATTTCAACAGTATAAAAATATTTTAATGTGCTCTACTGCCAAGAGCTCCTGAAGTTTCTCTTAAAACAGCACATTAATTTTCACGACTTATTTTCAATAATTTTCTTGACTCTAGAAACTTCATAGCTTTCCACTAATTTTTTACCTTTACGTTTACTTTTATTTCGAAAAACATTCAAGTTTACAGCTTTAAAACCACAAGTAATTATAGTTGACATTTTCCGGGCTTTGACAATAATCAGCTCAAAGATGCTTATCGATTCCAATAGTCGGCGCTGCCGTCGCTCAGAAAGGTACGGTACAAGCGTATACTATGACGTATAATATTCATATATAACAGCAAAAACTCAAAATAAAATTGTAAATTGTATCACTTTATCGAAATGTCAAAATTTATTAGGTACCCAAAAATGCCAAAGTAGCCGTTAGAGGCGCTGACGATCAAAATGTGCACATCGCCTACAGGCGATGGAAAATTAGGGTACCTTTATAACCAGGGTATGGCCATGGGCCAAGATCGCCGCCATTGTCGGTAATTGATTTTCCTATTTATTTGTAATAAATGTGATATTATATTATAAAATAATATTAAATAATCACACTGTGAATTTATAAAGGTAAGAAAAATTAATTTATTTAAGAGATACACAATTATTATTAAGATATACATTTAGAGGTTATGTAGAATATATGACATGGGTTGTTATTATCACATCTAATTTAATATCTGTAGTTCTTATTTACATAATAATTGTATATTCTAAACTTACCTTTTAAAAATTTAAATGATTGTGCTTAATATTGGTAATTTTTAGTTGTTTTCAGTGACAGTAATCGTGATGGGTATCTTAACAAACTACACAAGTAAATAAGATAAAATATATTACTTACACTATAAATACGTATTAAAATGATAATTATATGTGTTTTTCATTAAAATAAAACAAATAGCCACGAAAATACATAATACTTTGCGCAAGAACAACACATATAACAGATGTCCCGGTAATGGCGGACGAAACGTGAGACACGCCATGGCCATACCCTGGTTATAATATACCTATAAAACTAATATACTGCTGGTGGGAGTGAGATTTGTGAAACTAACATTGGACGAGTGCAAACATATATATCTGCATATATAGCTGCACTTGTCTGTAAGAATAGCTCCGCGCAAGCGCCAGATTGCTTTGATTTTATTGGTGTAGAATGAGAGAGGGGAACTAGCGGGAAGGAAATTCTTACACTAACTGACAAGGGTAGACACTAGACAATAATGTTTGTAGCAGACTCCTCTTAAGTGAGAGATAGGGCATCAGCAGTATATTTATTTATAGGTATATTCTGGTTATAAAGGTACCCTATGGAAAATAAGATCGTAGCGCCAAAATGGCTTTTAAAGGAACTAGCGTTAACGGGATAATTTGACATTTACTAATTTCATTTATGCATTACGTGTGTAATATTAAAAGACATTATATACCAAATCGCAAATATTAGGAACATAATTGATAACACTTGTGTTTATACAGTCAAAGAAATGTCACATGTATAAATTATGCCGTCAACTATAGTTCCTCAAAATGCCACCAGATGTCATATTGCTTATTTCCTATCGCCTATAATACCAATAATATCAGCATCAAATTACAAGCCTTTAAATTCGACCCTTATGTGTTCTGTCAATAGAGTCTACTTTGAATTATTGTTTTTGCTTAGGACAATGCTTCGTATTTCGCGCTATACTCTGACGTCACACTATTATATCCCATTATCGGATGTATTTTTCATACGTGTTCATGATTAGTTAACAATGTTTTATTCAACTGGCCCTAGTGTACATTATGTAAATATGAGCAACGTCCATAAGCTTAGAAATATTTGTAATGTAAATAATAAATGATCGAACATTAAAAAAAGATTTAAAACTGTAAATTGGTTACTTATTTTGTACCTATCACCCAAAAAATCGAACAACCATTGTCTAATTTATCATTTTGATTATTAAATTTTTCTTTATTTACATATTTTGTTAATAAAATTGTTTTTTTGTCTTACTAAAGTATTATGAACTGTATATTGCTATAGATATGGAGTATATAAACATATTTATAACAAACGGGGCAATATATGAGGGCATAATAATTCATTGTTTTCGATCACCATTTATGGACTTTAAATTAGAAATAATATGAACGGTATACAATCAAAATTATTTTCTTTTTAATTATAATTCATTACAATAATAACAAGGATTGATTATAACAATACATTAATGGACTTTTTCAATTTAACGGCTATCTCGTTGTATCGCTGCATATAGACCATATTACTATCTCAATGCGCATGCTCAGAATGTACCAATCATATGCTTGGGAGAACAGCGGCAACGAAACCAATGTTATCTTATGGGAAAAATTGTATTTTTAAAGCTAAATATTATTTTCGTACCTCCGTCCAATTTGACTAGTATTACAGAACTCAAAATCGTCCAGAAATGCGCTGTCGTTGATCTAGGCCGGCAAAAGGAGTTGGCATTACTGTTCTGGTGATATGTCAATTTAAGATTATTTTCAACACAAGAATTAGCAAAATGTTTACAATTTTTAGGGCTAAATCTTTAATTGTTGTAACTTAAATAACTAAATTGTGTCATAAAAATAATGATATGCCATCTCGTTGAAGCTCTGAACAGATTTTTGTGAAAATTAATTGATACAATACAAAACTTTTGAAATTAGGTATTTAAGACTTTTATATTAATGACAACGATATATTGGATGTTTTCTAAAATTGATAAACCGAAACTACTGCTTTACAGGAAGCTATAAACAGATTTTTTTGAAAAAATATATTAAAACATCATTCAAAACTTGTCAAATTTGGTATTTAAAACACGTGTATAATTTGAAACAACATTATATTTTGACTATACCTATATGATAAACCGGAAGTGGTACTTAATTTGGAGCTCTTAACAGATTTTCGAGAAAAAACATTATAAAATATGATCTAAAATTTGGTATTACAGACTTTTATATTTATTGGAACAACAAATTAGATTTTGTTTACAAACGATCAACCGGAAGTGATACTTTACTTAAAGTTCATTGCTATTTCAAACATGGAATTGACGGGAGGTTATGTGCTGGCCACATCAGATGGCTCACAAATGACCTCGAATAGTCATTTTTCGTGAATAATAGTTTACCTACATGTTTTATTGGATAAAATTTTTGCACCAGACACCGACAAATCGTGCTCATTCACTAAAAACTCACCACCGACTTTTTTTACCAAAGACAGTACCTTCCTTACCTAAAGGTGACGGAAGGCAAAAACAAGTAGACATAGAAAAATAAAAGGTTGATTTTCTCGTGTTGTCATGGGAAATTTTGATTTTAATCAAATGTCAGATATGAATTAACTTCAATAATTGGAGAAATATTAAATATTACGGCGGTCTCAGGGTTATGTGTACATTGACCGTTGATGGTAAATAGATCTTCCTTTAAATAAATGCCTGCGCATAATACTGAAGATGAAGATTAAACATATCGTACATTTATCCGGTGCTTTAATTTTTTCATAAAATGGCGGGTAATTCAAAAAGCAACCTCAAATTTGAACAGCCTTTATATAAAATACGCTAGAAAGAAAAATGAAATAACGGAAAATACTTACCAAAATGTAAGCACCGGTTAAATATACGATATGTTTAATCTTCATCTTCAGTATTATGCGCAGGCATTTATTTAAAGGAAGATCTATTTACCATCAACGGTCAATGTACACATAACACTGAGACCGCCGTAATATTTAATATTTCTCCAATTATTGAAGTTAATTCATATCTGACATTTGATTAAAATCAAAATTTCCCATGACAACACGAGAAAATCAACCTTTTATTTTTCTATGTCTACTTGTTTTTGCCTTCCGTCACCTTTAGGTAAGGAAGGTAAACTATTATTCACGAAAGATGACTATTCAAGGTCATTTGTGAGCCGTCTGATAGAATATTACTTGCAGATAACTTCATTGCATTTCGTTTGCACAGGCGTGCAACATGAAATATTTATGGACACATTTTAACTGAAAAATAAGAATAATTCATTTGACAATTATGTTTCTTTCTAAATAATGCCTTTCTGAAAGATTTATGTTCTTCACTTGTGTTTTTGAAAAATACAAAAACATAGACTTAACTTATAAACCAAGGAATTATAATTTGATTAAAACGTCAACGCCACTGGATAAATATTAGCACAGATGGCAGTGCAGTAGATAATTAGGTATCTGTAATTCTACGACATATGTCATTATTATTTATAGTCTGTTAGAAAGTAATGCCACTATTTACGTATATCTGTCAGGTCAAATAATCTTTCTCTTTCTAATACAAAATGTTGCGAAGCTACTGCTATAAAGTGATGTGTATTCTTTCTTCGAACAAATGACCTTGAATAGTCATCTTTCGTGAATAATAGTGTACTGTCTTTGGTCAAAAAATTCGGTGGTGAGTTTTTAGTGAACGAGCACGATTTGTCGGTGTCTGGTGCAAAAATTTTATCCAATAAAACATGTAGGTAAACTATTATTCACGAAACATGACTATTCAAGGTCATTTGTGAGCCATCTGATGTGGCCAGCACATAACCTCCCGTCAATTCCATGTTTCAAATAGCAATGAACTTTAAGTAAAGTATCACTTCCGGTTGATCGTTTGTAAACAAAATCTAATTTGTTGTTCCAATAAATATAAAAGTCTGTAATACCAAATTTTAGATCATATTTTATAATGTTTTTTCTCGAAAATCTGTTAAGAGCTCCAAATTAAGTACCACTTCCGGTTTATCATATAGGTATAGTCAAAATATAATGTTGTTTCAAATTATACACGTGTTTTAAATACCAAATTTGACCAGTTTTGAATGATGTTTTAATATATTGTTTCAAGAAAATCTGTTTATAGCTTCCTGTAAAGTAGTACTTTCGGTTTATCAATTTTAGAAAACATCCCATATATCGTCCTCATTAAAATAAAAGTCTTAAATACCAAATTTCAAAAGTTTTGGATTGTATCAATTAATTTTCACGAAAATCTGTTCAGAGCTTCAACGAGATGGCATATCATTATTTTTATGACACAATTTAGTTATTTAAGTTACAACAATTAAAGATTTAGCCCTAAAAATTGTAAACATTTTGCTAATTCTTGTGTTGAAAATAATCTTAAATTGACATATCACCAGAACAGTAATGCCAAGTCCTTTTGCCGGCCTAGATCAACGACAGCGCATTTCTGGACGATTGACAGGTTGTTGACGCGCGACGCAGGAGCGCGGCGTTCTCTCGAAATCGACAATGTCCATTTGCGCTCGAAACACACACACGATTTTTTCTACAGTTCTCTACCATAACAAAAAATAATAAAATGTACACTTTGTACTTACAGTACTATTCTATAGTTTTGCAGTGAAGATAGGAACGTATTCATATATGACTTCAAGATATTGTTTTGGCTTTCGTTTTTACAAAAAATTAATGCCAATTTTGTAATGAATATTATAAGTTTTTGTATAATTTATTTGTTTCAAGTGCATTAAACTAGTGTAGTGGAAAAGTGAATGTCGATTAGGAGCGTTCACGCCAAACTTTTGCAGGTGGCAGCAGAACTGTTCACACAATTTATTTTATATTTAATTTTAATTTATCGTTATTTTCCATTCTTCTTGAGCTATTGCTTCAGTCTAATCTAAGCATTTTATACTTTCGTTTTTGTAAATAAATGCCTTATTTTATTTTCACAGCAGTGCGGCATTTTGTTTGGTTATGTAATATACCGACAGAGCAGATTAACTTGTGAAGGTGGTAAATGTGTAACTACAGTGTCACTAGTTCCTGATCCTGACCAAACGTTTCTGTTAAGAATGTAGACAAGTGACATTTTTCAACATTGTATAGTTAAAAATTTGGGCAGCGAGCGTTTTTTCTACTTTGTCGCGCATGAGCGGCAAAGTGACATTTTATTTATTTATTTATTTGCTTATTCTACAGGACGAATCCCAATAACAGAATAAATATAAATTTAATACAATTGTGTAGACAAAAAATATAACCCATAGATGCAAAAAATAAGATACAATTCACATAACAAATAGTAAATTTAGAATATACCATAGAACATAGAAAAATAAATATAATAGATCCCTAATGTAATTCATCTCTTTTACTCAGTAGTTCGGTCAGTTTCTTTTTAAATTCCACAAGTTCATAGAAAGATCAAGTTCATCTGAATAACAGTTATAACTAATGCATAATGATTTTATTGGTGAATCTAAAAAGAAATTTGTTCTACAAAACTTGCAGTGAAAGGTAACAGAACTTCTTGTATTACAAGGCCGTACATAAAAATTCAATTGAGAGAGGACATTGGCATCATCAATTAAATTATTTACTATTTTATACACGAATAATATCTGCTGTTGAATTCGACGAGATTTAAGTGTGTCCAACTCAAACAAAATTAACAAACAGCTGTAATCAAGGTCAGGCCAGGTATAAAACTGCCGATAAAAGCAGCGTTTACAAAACTTTTTCTGAACATTTTCAATATTTGCAATTTGATACGAATAATATGGATTCCTTATAATGCTACAATATTCGAGTTTACTGCGAACTAATGACATGTATAAATTTTTTAAACACTGTATGTTACGAAAATCAAAGGCAACACGCATAACAAAACCTAAATTTTTGCATGCGGAACGTATTACCATATTTATATTAGGGTTGAATGTAAGTTTTACATCGAAAATAATACCTAGATTTTTTTTTTTTTTTTTCGTTGACTCTTCTGAGTATCTGAGTATCCAAAAAATAGTTAAATTGTAAAGTCTTAATTTTTCTTGAAAATGATAACACCTCACATTTATCTCTATTTAAATATAGTCTGTTACTAAGCGACCATTCATAAATATAATTTAAATCTTCTTGTAATTTAATACAATCATTAATATTTGCTATAGTTTTAAAAAGTTTGAAATCATCAGCGAAAAGGAGGCATTTAGAGTGCGAAACTACATTGACAATATCGTTCACAAAAAACAGGAAAAGCAAAGGGCTAAGGATTGAACCCTGTGGAACACCCGACGATACACAAAAATTACTAGATCTGAAACCATTAACAAAAACATATTGCACTCTGTTTTGCAAGTAGGATGAAATAAGATTTAATAGGCTATCCCCAAAACCATTAAGGCTGTTCAAATTTGAGGTTGCTTTTTGAATTACCCGCCATTTTTTTCATATATATATATATATATATATATATATATATATATATATATATATATATATATATATATATATATATGCGCATACGGTACCTAGTCACTTCATATAAGGTTGCTTTTTGAATTACCCGCCATTTTTTTCATATATATATATATATATATATATATATATATATATATATATATATATATATATATATATATATATATATATATATGCGCATACGGTACCTAGTCACTTCATATACGGGAACCTATTGGCCGTTGTGACTTCATATATAACGTTGTGACTTCCGAAAATGGAAGTGACAACGTTTCCCATGTAATTTTATTTTTTTCTACCACTACAAGACTAAACAAGTGTAAATACGAAAATTGTGTTGGAAGTCAAATATACCCCCAGTACCCTTAAATTTGTCACTTTAGTTCATGCGTTTATCGCTGGTGTTGTAATCGCTATTAGTGTCAGGTATACGCAATGCGATGTTACTTCCGACGTGTATATAGCATTAGGAAGTACTTAGTCACTTCCGAAACTTGGCAACAGTGTATTATAGTATGTAATTGTAGTTATGTTTTCCAAAGATGAGTAGGACTGGAAACACAATTTATATAATAAATTTTTATTAACAATATACAAATAAAAAATATCAAATATTAATAATGGATGAAAAATTCACAAAAAAAATACCACTGTTATCTGTAGCACATACGGAGTATTTCTGTGAATTAATGATTATTTTTAACACATATTTAAAATTTTTAGCCAATAAGTATTAATAACAATTAAATTTCTTCTTATATATCAAAATTTTTCAATGTGTCATACGTTACTAACTTAAAAAAATTGTCTAGAATAAAATTAGATTTTCCAATTTAATAAGATATACTGTCAACGGAAAAATATTATAACTAACACATGTGTTAAATGGCTATTAGTGATCTCAAAAATTAAAATGTCTCAATCATTAATCAACCTCTTTAACACACGTAATAGTAATTATCAGAGGCGTAAACTTTTAATTTTGGCTTTGGGTGCATTATTTTTATTTTAAATATGGGTACCTATATGTTTTTATAAATGCAAATAATACAGTAAAAAAAACATTCCTATTTTATTATACATATATTACATTATATGTACATTTAACATATATAAAATTAATATCTATTACAAAAAAAATAAAATATTCCTAGTAGTTATATACAGTTATCTCTAAAACACGTAGACATGGCTTAAGAAAGTAGTAACACGATATAGCTTAATTTACCAATATGCAAAAAACCGAAAGTTTACCATTTAGTAAAAAAGTGTAATTTTGCTTATAATGACAAAACGCTTTGTTCGGTTTGAATGAAATTTGCTATAATAATCCATATGCATGTCATCTTTTAAGATAATATTCGTTATTATTAGTGAGCCACTACGGTATGAAATTTAGGTGTCACGACCATAATACATTCAATGGTAAACTTTTCTGTCTCTGCGTAAGTTGTGATATCTGTAACGATTTCGGCAGAAAAACATAAAATATGAGTGACTGCACAGTGCAATGTATAAAATAAATTGCATCTAGCAATCTATCCAAATGTCAAACAACTAATTTTTAATGCCAGTAACAATAGACTTTTTCAATTTAAAGAGATAGAAGATATGCGTAATGGAGATCTGCGCATAGTAAGAACAGCTGAGATCCATGGCGTTTGTTTCTAAAAAAAATTAGACTTAAGATGTGAGATATGTATCAAATAATTTTAAAAAGTCTTGTCGAAATAAGTTACAAAAGCTTTTATTGAATTTAAAATGTCTAGCGATGCAAATTTTCACCGAGAATACAGGTATTTTAATGACTGCAATATTTTTGATCTGAAAAATTGACAAATCATTTTTACAATGTATGAAATATAATTAAAATGTTAGGGTGAAATTAATATGGGTGCTGCTCTTTGAGTGCATGTGCGTCCGTGCACCCACGTAGTTTACGCCCTTGGTAATTATCATCTCTAGCTAATACAGCCTTAATGGAAAAACGTTGGCAAAAACCACTACTATTGCCTCTAGTAGAGGACATAAAAAAATTTAGGGATGGAATTTTAGCCTTGGTAATAAAAAATTAAAAAATACTGCTATCTGGGAATAAAAATGAAAATGCATATAAATTATTATCACAGTGTACATTGGCACCTCTCATCATTTTTAATAGACGCAGAATAGGGGTCAGTAATGCGTGATAATATAACCTATTAATAAACTGTCAACGGAAATAGTAAATAGTTACCTTTCATGTGATGCCCAATATTTTACTTGTTACTCACGTGCAAACTAGCTTAAAATAATTTTTTTACAAATATTGCCTGATCGTTCAAATGACAGCACGATAGTTAGTACCACAGTTTCTAAGCAGTCCAAATAAACAACGTTTACAAGTAAGTAACAAGTAAAATGATTTTAAATAAGAGTACAATAGCGAACTCTAGGTGAAGCAATGTCTAATAAAATTTTATTTTATAAATAAATAAATAAATAAATATAAATATATCATCACGGCTTATTACCCATTGCTGGGTGTGCCAATCTGCTTTGTACACAGATGCGGTAATGATGAAATATTTGCACCGCGCGGGCGCTTACCAGGCGTCACCTTACGGGCACTCACTGCTGGCGTGGAGAGTGCACCACAGGGGTCAATTTTGTGCCATTTAAAATTGGAAATATTTGGCGTCGGTCGGGATCGAACCCGGTTCCCCAGATTCGCGACCTGACACTCAGGCACGCGGCCACGAGACCCCAATGACCCCATTATTACGAGTATAATAGTATATTATACAACGACGCTATAATGAATGCTCTTATTACCGAGGATGAGCGAGCCAGGGTTCTAATCATCCGAGGTAATAATAGCCATTATAGCGAGTTGTATACTACACTTTATCTACGATTAATGTATTATATACAAGATTTTTTATAATTCCGTTTCATAACCACAAAGTAAATAATCCACATGACGCATTTTTCATTGAAATTAGTTAGGTTAACACTGCAATGTATTGTGATGTAACCATGGTGATGAATATATCTCTTGTTGAAAATTCAATTTTTTGCATATGTATTTTGTAATAATGACTATTATTCCCGGGTCATTATTCCCTGCGGGATTTATACTTATTATTTTGTAGCAAAAACCACATATTTAATGTGTCATTTTCGATGTTTCTTTAAGGTATCTCGGGTAATATTAATGATAGATCAAAACCGTTTGCACATTCCAGGGTCAACTTTTCCAGAAAAGTTTAATAGTCACCACAGGAATTTTCGATCATCTTTTGTTTCTAAGCTACAGTCAAAAACACGTTTTTCGATCATTTTGAAAATATATCATATCTTATTTATTATGATAGTTGGAGAAAAATTGTTTTTACAAAATTTTTACCGTTTGTTAGATTGAATAAAATGGCGTAATTAGATTTTTTGAAAACTTAATAATTCTCGAGATATAACACAAAATTTTGATTTTTTAAATGGGAACCTATGTTAAAAATAGTCTCGTCTTCTGGCTTAATTCATAAGCCTTTCAATGATATATAACAAGTCTACATTCTTTTGTTTTAAACATTAATAAAAGACGAATTATTAATTTATTGGAGTGAAAATATTGGAAATTATTAAGAAACAAATGAAAAAATGTATTACAGATCATCATTTGTTTATTTTAATTCTATATCTATTAATTGTGTTTAAAAATTATTCTTAATTAATTATTTTCGTGTTAGTTAAATTACTATTTATCTACGTTACAGTTGGCTTTGACACAATCTGAAAAAAATGATTTAATATGCCTTTGAAGTAAATAAATTGAAAAAATGTGTAAAACTGAAACAAATACTATTAGAAATATGCAAATGATGATCTGTAAGAGATTTTTTCATTTGGTTCTTAATAATTTCAAATATTTTCACCCCAATAAATTAGTAATAATTCGTCTTTTATTAATGTTTAAAACAAAAGAATGTAGACTTGTTACACATCATTGAAAGGCTTATAAATTAAGCAAAACGGCGAGACTATTTTCAACATGGGTTCTTATTTAAAAAATCAAAAGTTTGTGTTATATCTCAAGAATTATTAAGTTTTCAAAAAATCTAATTACGCCATTTTATTCAATCTAAAAAACGGTAAAAATAATGTATAACCAATTTCTCTCTAACTATCGTAATAAATAAGTTATGATACATTTTCAAAATTAGCGAAAAACGAGTTATTGCCTGTAGCTCAGAAACAAAAGAAGATCGAAAATTCCTGTGGTGACTATTAAACTTTTCTGGAAAAGTTGACCCTGCAATGTGCAAACGGTTTTGATTTATCGGTAATATTACCCGAGATACCTTAAAAAAACATCGAAAATGAGACATTCTGTACATATTATTTGTTAATCGTAGATAAAATCATTTTATCTACGACTAACTAATAATATGTTCATTAATTATGTAGTTTTAGATATATAATGCTAAGTATAAATCCCGCAGGGAATAATGACCCGGGAATAATAGTCATTATTCCCTTTGATCATAATATTTTGAATAAAACAAATATGCTAAAAAATTTAATTTTCAACGAGAAATATCTTCATCACAATGGTTACATTACTATTTTAATAAAATTAAGTAAAACAATTTATAAATTAATTATTTTATAGCTAATACAAAAAAAAATGAGAGAAAACCTAAAATAATTAATATGGGGATTCCGTATGTTTCCAGTCCACAGTGGATAAACAGGGTGACTTTTTTGAAGGTGTACATTAACATGGGAAATCAATTTTTTGCAAACCGTTGCCCCCCATTTTAACTTACTGCAATGATTGTGGTCTCAAAACAAAGATAAAAAAATTCCTCATTCGAAAATACCAAATAGATGGAAACTATCCAATATTTTAGGCCCATAAATAATTTTTAAAATTCACTCATTTTCCTATTAATAGCAAGATACATGCTCAATTTAAACAAAAAGATAAACAAATGCTTTTTATCTGTCAGAATCGGTTATTTGACATTGACAAGAGACATTAACCTATTCTAACAGGTAAATTGTCATGTATTTGTTTATCTTTTTATTCAAATATGCCATGGGTATTGCTATTAATAAGAAAATGAATAAATTTTAAAATTAATTTATGGGCCTAAAATACTGGATAATTTTTACGTATTTGATATTTTCGGATGGGGAATTTTTTTATCTTTGTATTGACACCACAACTATTATAAAAATATTTACATTTCTAATTTGTTATAATGTTGATTAAACAGTACAGTAAAAAATAATATTTATATAAATTGATTTTATTTCATGTTTTGTTATTTAAAGATATGCAAATAATAATAATAATAAATTTAACATACAGGCTGATTTTTTCAAGATGTACAACAAAATTATAATTTTTTAAACAAAGATAATAGCTCAAAATTCGCCATTATGACGCTTCGTTAACACAGAGTGAGATCTTATTCATCATGTACGTTATTTGATGTTTTGTTGATATGTGGTTTGTCTGACATGAAATTTGGCTACGTTGCGGAAGTCAGTCATACGCTTCAATATCTTGTACACAATTACAGTGATAGAAATGACTTTGTATTTTAAGTATGTACAATTGTTTATAAATTTTTAAAATAATATTTTTTACCCTTCTTTTGAAAACCTTAATATAGAAGTTCCCCTAAGCCTATATATGTAATTTTTAATAATATATATATATATATATATATATATATATATATATATATATATATATATATATATATATATATATATATACATATATATATATATATATATATATATATATATATATATATATATATCCATTAATTAATATGGAAGTCAGGACGCCTTATAAACTTCACGGAAGTGACTCCTTAACAAATGCCAATATATGAATGATTGTTTAAAATTAATAAAATTCATTAATTTACATAAAAATAAACCATACAATAGTGAAATTTGTAAAATATACATAAGTTTTTATCTTTTGGAGAAAATGCGTGAGTAACTATGTGTCACTTAATATAAATACAATAAAAATTATTAATGTTATATGTTGTTAAAATATATTATTATACATCAAGACACACACATATAAATAATATATTTTTCAATTGCTATAACATATAATAACGTATAAATTTAGCGAGGCATTTGGCGCGTGTAGCCTTATGACCCTAGTTTGGCACGCAGTAACAGATTTCATATATATATATATATATATATATATATATATATATATATATATATATATATATATATATATATATATATATATATGTTAGGAATTGTTCATATTATTATTGTTTGTATTTGAGTTGTTTTGTAATACCATAAAATATTGATTATATTAATGTTAATTAAATTTACGTATTACATGACTGGACCTTTATTATCATTCTTATTAATTGTTTTACGTTTATATGTTGAGTGTAACTTGATTTTTTAGTCAGTTGTGTGTTGTACTTCGTGGCAGACAGAAATAAATGATTGGATCCATATATTGAGTTTGTGTTTTCTTTTATTTTTGCACCCTATCCTTACATCAGAAGTGGGATTCAACACATGCGACCCGATAAGTGATTCTGTGATCTGGATTATTAGTGTTAGTAAGTGAAATAGGTGAAGCTCAAAATGAATGGTGCGTCTGGAGATAGAGGAGAATCTACATTACAGCAAAGTGAAGCAATCAATCAAAATGATGTAAATCAATTACCGAATTCTGAACCTACTGTATCAGGTATGCAACAGTTTATGCAATTGTTTTTCAGTCAGCTTTTAAATGCATCGCAGCCAGGTCCATCGCATACAAATCAATCATCTACCCGTACTAATTATGAGGGTAATTTTTCGTTAGTGAATTATGATCCTGACAAAAGTAAATATTCCACAGAAGAATGGCTTAGAGATGTTAAGGACATTAAAGAAAGATTTAAAATCGATGATCATATGATGATTTTGAAAGCTGGTGAAGCATTACAGGGAAAAGCACGAAAATTCTATGATGGCTGGAGACCTGAAAGAAGGAATTGGGTTAATTTTGAAGAAGATCTCCTCACTGCATTCCCTGACTGTGAATCATGGCATCTAAAATTACTACGAGCAGCCAATATGAAGAGCTCTGATTTTAGCAGTATTAGCGAATATGGTTTGGAGAAAATCCGCAGTCTTTATCGGTACTATTCGGAATTACCCTGGGAAAGAGTTTTATCTCCTGTAATCGGTGGTATTAGTTCAAGTGCTATTCGTGAAGGTTTACGTTTACACCAACCAAAGAACCAAAAAGAGCTCATGACTCTGCTTCGACAATATGAAGCAGAAATGACAAATGATTCTTCGATTGAAGAGAGAAAACCGAAGCGTTTGAAATCGGAACAACCGAACAAATTCTCAGGAAAGTGTTTCAACTGCGGTAAAACAGGCCATAGAAAAATTCATTGCCGAGCTACATCAACGCTCGTTAAAGCAGAAAATCAGGTAACGAAAAGAACAGCTGACGAAGGTAAGAAAGTAGCCCCAGTATGTAACTTTTGTAAACGAATTGGACATGTCGAATCAAGTTGTTTTATAAAGAATGGAAAATCAGAAATACGTTGTGCAACAATTAGACGATGTGAAATAATGCCAACTGCAACTATTCCATCGAACGATGGAAAACATGAGTTCACGTATATGGTCGATTCAGGAGCAGATTGGTCCATTATTCATCATAGAATAACTAAGATAATTAATGCCAATATCATTCCGTGTGCCAATCTTCATCTGGATTAGGAAACAGAGAAACGCAAACGATTGGATATTGTCGATTGTATGTTAGGCTTCAAGAAGCAACGCTAGAAATTGATTTTATGGTGGTGCCAGATAACACAATTCCAGGTGTCGATGCATTGATAGGTTGGGAAACCATTAATCGTCCGGGTCTAAAGATCGTTACTAGAAAACATGGCTTAGATCTACAACTATCCACACTGCCTGTACCTATTAAAAATACCTTACATATTTGTGTAGAGTCAGGAATGGACGAGCAACAAAAAACGCGATTAAATGAACTTTTAGATACCATACGTTCTCAAGCTCCAAGAGTTGTTACAACAGGAAAACTGAAAATACAGTTAAAGGACGACTTGCCAGTAGCATTTCGTCCGAGGCGATTGGCATTTACCGAACGAATCCAATTAAAAGAGATTATTCAAGAATTAATGGAGCAAGGGATAATCAGAGAAAGTTGTTCACCATACGCTAGTCCTATTGTACTAGTAAAGAAAAAAAATGGATCTCTCAGATTGTGTGTTGATTACAGAGAAATCAATAAAAAGGCCATTAAAGATCGATATCCGCTACCAAATCTACGTGATCAGTTAGATGCATTGGGCCAAGCAATTTACTTTACAACCCTAGATATGCAATCTGGATTTCACCAAATTGAGGTGGAAGAAGATTCCAAAAAATACACGGCATTTATAACACCCGATGGCCATTATGAGTATAATCGTATGCCCTTCGGCTTTGCGAATGCTCCTTCCTGTTACCAGAGAGCTATTAATAAAGCAATAGGACCACTAAAAGATACTGTGGCGCAAGTGTACCTCGACGACATAATGATCGCGTCCCAGACGATTGAAGAAGGATTTATTAACTTGCAGAAAGTTCTAGATGCTCTCTCTAACGCTGGATTTTCATTAAATTTAGAGAAGTGTAGTTTCTTCAAGAGAGAAACTGAATATTTAGGCACTATTGTTGGCAACGGCACAATTAAACCAAGTCCTAGAAAAATAAAAGCGTTAACAGACTCTGTTCCTCCGAAAGATGTCAAAGGGGTACGGCAGTTCATGGGTTTGGCTGGGTACTTTAGACGCTTTATCCAAGGATTTTCACTGATTACTGCACCAATTAATCGATTGTTGCAAAAAGATGCTAAGTTCAGCTGGACACCGGAACATGAGAAAATAAGACAAAATATTATTAGTATCTTAACAAATCAACCTGTCCTAAGAATTTTTAATCCGGAGCTGCCAACCGAGCTTCATACAGACGCTAGCTCTATTGGAATTGGAGCAGCTCTACTGCAAAAACAGGACGGAGATATTAGACCTGTAGCATATTTTAGCCGAAGAACAACTGCAAGTGAATCAAAGTATCACTCATTTGATCTAGAGACACTGGCGATTGTAGAAGGAGCTGATCACTTTCGTGTTTACTTGTACAGGATACATTTTACTGTTTATACCGATTGCAATTCCGTTAGAGCAACGTTTTTAAAGAAAGATCTTCATCCGAGGGTAGCTAGGTGGTGGATAAAGCTTCAGGATTATGATTTCAATATAGAATATAGACAAGGATGTAAGATGGGTCATGTAGACTACTTGAGCAGGAATCCAGTTATCCAAAGATTTCAAATACCAAACGAGGCTACTACTATTTCAGAATATCAAGCACAAGACGATTTTTGTCGATCGCTACTCAGTAAACCTTTAAAAGAATTCGTGATACAAGATAATATTGTGTACCATGTTGAGCAGATAAAAAACAAAGCGATACTAATGAGGTGTTTCGTGCCGCAAGCAGCAAGACTAAAGGTAATGAAAACCTATCATGATGATGCAGCTCACATTGGTTGGAAAAAAGGAATTTTGCGAATGCGAGAAGATTTATACTGGCCTAAAATGGGGAAATGTTTAAAGAAATATGTTCGGAACTGCAGATCCTGTGCAGTTGGAAAATCGCATACAGGACCTAGAGCTGGATTATACCAAAAGGGCGACAAAGCTAGCCAGCCATTAGAAGTTTGGCATATTGATCATGCTGGACCACTTATCAAGTCAAACGGTTGCACTGAGATACTGGTAATAATTGATGCATTTTCGAAATATTGCATATTCACCCCAGTAAAGAATAAAACATCAGAACCATCAATTGTTGCACTGTGCGATCTCTTTAAGCAAGTCGGAAAACCAAAGAGAATCATAGCTGACAGAGCACGAGCTTTTACTTCAGCAAAATTTCAAAATTACATGGACAAAGAAGGTATAGAGTTGCATCTTATTGCTACTGGGGTTCCAAGAGGGAACGGACAAGTAGAGCGGGTAATGCGGACGCTTTTTAATCTCATGAGAAGCGTACTAACTAATGAGAAAGAATCTAAATGGACCACAGTCTTACCACAAATTCAAGCTGTACTTAACGAAACAGTTAGCTCAGCAACAGGATTTACTCCAAATGCTCTTATGTTCGGTACAAAACAACGCTTACCAACAGAAGAACAACTGTTAAAAGGAGTAAAAACACAAGAGTTATTAGATATTAATAATATGAGATCAAAAGCAAATGAAATATTAAAACTGAACAGAGAGAAACAACAAAAATCTTTTAATGCGAAACGGTTGAAAGCAACACCTTTTAAAATTGGAGAAGTAGTGGTTGTTCAAGATTCACAGAAAGCTGGTTCTGGCAAATTGGGTGCCAAATTTCTTGGACCCTACGAGGTTGTTAAGCTATTACCTAATGAACGGTATGTTCTTAAAAGATCAAATCAAAGAACAAAAGTAACGAAAGTAGCAGCACATGAACAATTGAGATATTGGCCAAGGGGCCAAGAGGTAAGAGGGAAAAAGGAAAATTTGTCCTTGCTTGGAGCGTATTAGTAGTGTATGTAAATAGTGGACCTTCACTGATCACATGGACCTTCACTGGTCAGGGAACCTTAAATGGTTATTGATTATTGAATTTTTTGGAAATAAGTTTAGAACCTTAAATGGTTGCGGAAATTACAGTTATTTTTTAGGGGGCCCCATCATACAAAATTGCAGCAGCAGCAGCAGCAGCACGGAATTGAGACACAGGAGACGCGAGGACGCGTCATTGTTAGGATGGCCGTGTTAGGAATTGTTCATATTATTATTGTTTGTATTTGAGTTGTTTTGTAATACCATAAAATATTGATTATATTAATGTTAATTAAATTTACGTATTACATGACTGGGCCTTTATTATCATTCTTATTAATTGTTTTACGTTTATATGTTGAGTGTAACTTGATTTTTTAGTCAGTTGTGTGTTGTACTTCGTGGCAGACAGAAATAAATGATTGGATCCATATATTGAGTTTGTGTTTTCTTTTATTATTGCACCCTATCCTTACATATATATATATATATATATATATATATATATACCGGGTGGCGCTCGAATTCCGTTACATAGGCATTTAACATGGGAAATAAGAATAATTTGAATATTGTCTCCCATTAAAACTTATTGCAGTAAAAATTTATACACATGTTTGGGAACAATTATTACGTCATATTAATAACAAATTGTTTAAAATTAATTAAGAATAATTAAATAAAATAAGAAAATGTTATAGCAATTTTAATGTGATAATTATTATTTCCTATAAAAGAAAGCTTAATGTAAGAAAGTATAGTATGCAAGTAATCGTTGCAAGGTGGTAGCGTGCTAGCTTTTTGTTCCAAAGATTGTGGGTTCAAACCCTCAGCACACTTCTTTATTTTTTTTTAATTTTTATTTTTTCAATTTATCTTTGTGTTTTTATTTGTTTTAATATTTTTATGTATTTTTATTTGTTCCTTTTTATTTTAATTTAACAAGAAAAACAGCAAAACTACAATAAATAAATATACCTTATGAGTATGGTTTTGTTACAGTTAATATTACAGGTTGTAAGGGTGGTTAATTTTCTCAACTCTACTCTTGCATTTATTAAATAATATAATGTGTTATAAGTTACCCTCATCCCCTGAAATTCAAAACTTTTAAGGTTAATCTATAATAAGGGATGTATACTAAATATACCCTATGAGTATGGTTTTGTTACAGTTAATATTACAGGTTGTAAGAGTGGTTAATTTTGTCAATTCTTCTCTTGCATTTATTAAATAATATGTGTTATAAGTTACCCTCATCCCCTGAAATTCAAAACTTTTAAGGTTAATCTATAATAAGGGATGTATACTAAATATACCTTATGAGTATGGTTTTGTTACAGTTAATATTACAGGTTGTAAGGGTGGTTAATTTTGTCAACTCTACTCTTGCATTTATTAAATAATATAATGTGTTATAAGTTACCCTCATCCCCTGAAATTCAAAACTTTTAAGCTTAATCTATAATAAGGGATGTATACTAAACATACCTTATGAGTATGGTTTTGTTACAGTTAATATTACAGGTTGTAAGGGTGGTTAATTTGGCAACTCTACTCTTGCATTTATTAAATAATATAACGTGTTATAAGTTACCCTCATCCCCTGAAATTCAAAACTTTTAAGGTTAATCTATAATAAGGGATGTGTACTAAATATACCTTATGAGTATGGTTTTGTTAGAGTTAATATTACAGGTTGTAAGGATGGTTAATTTTGTCAACTCTGCTCTTGCATTTATTAAATAATATAATGTGTTATAAGTTACCCTCATCCCCTGAAATTCAAAACTTTTAAGGTTAGTCTATAATAAGGGATATATACTGTAGTATGACGGGGGTTGTCAAATGATGTACGCCACAATACAAATGAACTAAATTCTTCTATTCAAATAACACTCTGGTTGATACAAAATAAATATGATGCTAAGTACGTAATGTGAATAACAATAATAGTAATAGTTCGTGGAAGTCACTAACACTGTAGCACTCGCGCGGTGTGGTGTGTGTAGGTGTCTGTCTGTGTGTCAATCAACTGACGTCCGCCTCGTGTGACTGCCCCAGTTCGACTGACTCGACGCTAGCCACCGAAAACTGTTCATCGCCCCGCGCGAACAAGTCATTCAGTCTCTCGCAACAACTTCACACTATACACAGGGTCGCGCACATACCACATTCCTCCCCCACGAAATGAGAGGTATTAGTCTCTGTAGCGAGCAGGCAGTTTCCTGTTGCGCGGAGGGTTTCTTCTTGGCGTTGGAGACTGCGGATGTTGCTGCTCTTCGAATTCCTCTGCAACTTCTTCAGCTTCTTCGTCGCCTGAATAATACACATTCGTAACTTCATCAAGTTGGGGACTTGACGGTGTCTCTGTTGACAGCTCACTTTCTTTTGATGTTATATTAGGAAATGTACTGCCAGTTTCCTGCACGTTGGATGATTCTTTTGGTAATTCCTGATATAACTCCCTGGAAATAACTGATCTTCGTTTGCGCATTTGGTCCGAATGTTTTCGACGTGGAGTGCCGTCAATATTAACGGTGTATGACAATGGTCCATTTTGCTTAACGAGCCTTTTCCAAGAGGGTCATTCACCCATACGTTTTCTCCCTCCGTAAATTTTTGCTGTGGAACCGCTGTGCGATCATGATTTTGTTTTTGAATAATTTGCTCATATTCCATATTCTTTGTCACATCTGGTTTTAAAAGATCAAAACGCGATCTAAGATGACGCCTAAACATTAATTGACTAGGTGTTCTGTTTGTAGATCTTCTAACGGTATTCCGGTAAGAGAACAGAAATTGCGAAAGCCTCTGGGATTGGTTTAACGTTTGATCACTAGCGCGCATTCTCTCTTTAAATGTTCGTACCGTGCGTTCGGCCAGGCCGTTTGATTTGGGATGGTACGGTGTTACTTTGATGTGAGTTATCCCATTTTCTTTACAAAATATTTCAAATTCGTTTGAAATAAGCTGCGGGCCATTATCGGTCACCAGAAATTTAGGTAAACCGAAACGCGCAAAAATTGTGCGAAGTGCTTCTACCGTGGTACTTGATGTGATGTTTTTCATTGGTATAATTTCTATCCAACGGGTATATGAGTATTAATATCATCCACATTTTACCTTCGAAAAGCCCCGCGAAGTCTAAATGAAGGCGGGACCATGGTTCTGGTGATATGCCCCAGGGATGCAACAGTGATTTTCTTTCATTTTGCCTCGATTGTTGACAAGAATCACATGTTTCAATTTCGTGAATAATGTCAGTATTCATTCTTGGCCAATATACATGAAGTTTTGCTAATGATTCCATAGCTGTTATTCCCGGATGGCCGTCGTGTAACATAGCCAGCACCTCTGACTGTAGACTAGTAGGTATACAAATGCGTCCTTTCCATAAGAGAATGTCCTCTTCATAGGATAATTCTGCTCGCTTCTCGTAGTAGGGAATGAGGTCATCGTGAATACTTTTCTTATCGGGCCAATAATTCTGGCCATATCTGATAATTTTTGAAAGAGTTTGATCATTCGAAGTTTCTATTTTTAGTTGCCGTTTACTTATCGGCAATTTTCGAACTCTTAAATGTAGCAACCGATCATGATTTGGTAATCCTATTGGCTCTATTCGTGTTTGTAAAGGAAGCCTAGAGAGTGAATCCGCAGGACAATTTTCTTTGCCGGGTTGGTAATAGACATCAAAATTGTAGCTATTCAATGTCATAGCCCATCTCAATAATCTGTTGCTTGCAATCTTTGGGGTTTGTCGGTTTTCTCCAAAAATATATTCCAATGGCTTGTGGTCTGTAATAAGAGCGAAACGTCTGCCATATAAATATTGGTGGAATTTTGTAACAGCGTAAACTAATCCCAATGCTTCTTTATCTATGGTAGAATAGCGTCGTTCCACGTCGCTAAAAGAACGTGAGGCGAAAGCAATCGGTTTTAAAGTTCCATCAGGGAATCGGTGTGACAGAACTGCGCCCGCACCCACATTGCTGGCATCACTAGTTACAACCAAGGGCTTGTTAGGGTCGTAATGAACTAAAGTGTCGTTTGAAGTCAGGTGTCGCTTCAGATTTTCAAATATCTCGGTGTCTTCATTGGACCACTGCCAGGTTGCATTCTTTTTTAGATGACGATGTAAGGGAACGCATTTTACATGCAGATTTTCTATGAATCTTCCGTAGTAGGTAATAGTGCCAAGAAACGAGCGTAACTGAGTAGTGTTCTGGGGTATTGGCATATGTTTGATGGCCTCAATGTGCTCTTCAGTTGGGTGTAAACCATTTTCATCGATTTTGTGTCCCAAGTATGTTACGCTACTTTTAAGCCAATCGCATTTTGATTTTTGAGTTTTTAGTCCAGCAGCTTGCAAACGTCGTAGGACCTCGCTTAGTCTCTGGGCATGTGTTATTAAATCTGGAGCTGTCACCAGTATATCATCAAGATAGCAAACCACACCATCTATTCCGGCAAGTATTTGATCCATGGTCCGTTGAAATAAGACAGGAGCGAAACTAATACCAAATGGTAAACGCCGGTATGTGAAATACCCCATGTGTGTAGCGATAACCAGAAATTTACGCGAGTCCGGATGGACTTCCATTTGTAGGTAAGCGTCTTTCAAATCTATTTTTGAGAAATATTGGCCTCCAGAAAGTTTTGCAGTAATGTCCTCAAATCGCGGCAATGGGTAGTCATCTATCTGGACATGTTTATTTATGGTTACCTTAAAATCTGCGCAAATTCTCAATTTTCCACTTGACTTCATAGCCACTACTATGGGAGACGCCCATGAAATTTGAGTATTAGTTGTATCCACGGGCTCTAAAACACCTTCCTGAAGTAATCTAGTAAGTTCTGCAGAGACCTGCTCTTGTAGTGCAAGCGGAACGCTTCTTGGACGAAAACTCTTTGGCATAACGTCATCACTTATATAGATTTTGGCTTGATGGCCTTTTAAAGTGCCTAAACAATCTTTAAAAAGTTCCTCATAATCCTTCAAAACATCGTCGATTAAATCTTGTCCCGACTTTTTGTGTATATCATTTCCTCCCCTTTTAAATTTATTTAGGACTGCACTGTCTTCATGGTTATACTCTTTTTCTTTTACTTGATATACTCTTGCGCCTGAAGGTAGAGGTAATTTAAAAGCCAAACACCAATCTAAACCGAAAAGGGGTATGTCTTCATTTTTTGTAATATAAATAGGTAAATGCAATTTTTCTTTAAATGCTTTTACTTTTACAATAGATTTTCCCAACATGCTTATTGGGCTATCGCCATATGCTACTAGGTCAGCTGTTTTTGTTAATGACGGTTTACCCAATTTTTCCCATGTTATTTTTCCTATTACAGCATGTACAGAGCCAGGATCGTAGAGCATATCAATATTTTCATTATTTATTTTAACCGATAACATCACTTTACTGGACGAGCCAACTTTTCGTATATTTGATATGGCTGGGTTAAAAATGTTTTTTTCTGATTCTGTTCCACTTTCGTTATCTGAAAAATCGTCGCTTTCATCGTCGCTTTGGTCTTGAACACAACGCGTGAAATGTTTCGATTTATTGTCACTTTTCATTGTTTGTGCTGATTGTTTTATAATCGCGTTTCCTGACGTAACACAAACGCGCACAAAATGATTTTCTTCGCCACACCCACTACACTTTTTTCCGAACGCCGGACAGTTTTTTTGTTTGTGTTTTGAGTCTCCGCAATAAAGACAGTCTGTGTGTGGATGTAATTCGCGAATTTTTGTTTTATGGCTACTAGAAGAAACACTGCTTTTATTTGATTTCTTTACACGATTTACATAATTGTCTGTTTTCTGGGCATTTGTTTGTAAACAAGTCAATTGTTTAGTTTGTATAGATGCTTGCTCTAGAAGAGTAGCCGTAGCTTCCACTTCTTCGAACGTTGTGGCATTTGTTGAATGTTCTCGAATGATTTTCTCTTGCCACTCACGATTATTTATACCGAAAATCAATTGATCGCGCATTCTTTCGTTTAAGTTCGTACCGAAACTACAGTCTCCTGCTAAAGCACGTAATCGATTTACATATTCAGTCACAGATTCACTCGCGTTCCGAAAACAACCAGAAAAGTTTATTCTTTCCGCGAAAATATACACTTTCTTCCCATAAAACTTATTTAGCACTTCAATCAATTGTATAAGTCTTTGTTGTTAATCTATCTGGTTTAAAATGATCCGCTAGAATCTTAAAAACATGTGCACCTACTTTTGACAGAAGTAAATTTCTTCTTACAATTGCATTAGCATCTGTCATTAGTCCATGCATTTCAAGTTCCAATTCAAATCTCTGTAAATAATAGTCCCAATGTTCTGTTTCAGCTTCAAAACTGTTGAATCGAAAATGTTTGTATGGATCGTTTTCGTTTTCCCCCATTCTTGTAGCCTGGTTCGATATTTCTCGTCGCCAAAATGTAGTATGACGGGAGTTGTCAAATGATGTACGCCACAATACAAATGAACTAAATTCTTCTATTCAAATAACACTCTGGTTGATACAAAATAAATATGATGCTAAGTACGTAATGTGAATAACAATAATAGTAATAGTTCGTGGAACACTAACACTGTAGCACTCGCGCGGTGTGGTGTGTGTAGGTGTCTGTCTGTGTGTCAATCAACTGACGTCCGCCTCGTGTGACTGCCCCAGTTCGACTGACTCGACGCTAGCCACCGAAAACTGTTCATCGCCCCGCGCGAACAAGTCATTCAGTCTCTCGCAACAACTTCACACTATACACAGGGTCGCGCACATACCACATATACTAAATATACCTTATGAGTATGGTTTTGTTACAGTTAATATTACAGGTTGTAAGGGTGGTTAATTTTCTCAACTCTACTCTTGCATTTATTAAATAATATAATGTGTTATAAGTTACCCTCATCCCCTGAAATTCAAAACTTTTAAGATTAATCTATAATAAGGGATGTATACTAAATATACCTTATGAGTATGGTTTTGTTACAGTTAATATTACAGGTTGTAAGGGTGGTTAATTTTCTCAACTCTACTCTTGCATTTATTAAATAATATAATGTGTTATAAGTTACCCTCATCCCCTGAAATTCAAAACTTTTAAGATTAATCTATAATAAGGGATGTATACTAAATATACCTTATGAGTATGGTTTTATTACAGTTAGTATTACAGGTTCTAAGGGTGGTTAATTTTCTCAATTCTACTCTTGCATTTATTAAATAATATAATGTGTAATAAGTTACCCTCATCCCCTGAAATTCAAAACTTTTAAGGTTAATCTATAATAAGGGATGTATACTAAATATACCTTATGAGTATGGTTTTGTTACAGTTAATATTACAGGTTGTAAGGGTGGTTAATTTTGTCAATTCTTCTCTTGCATTTATTAAATAATATAATGTGTTATAAGTTACCCTCATCCCCTGAAATTCAAAACTTTTAAGGTTAGTCTATAATAAGGGATGTATACTGTAGTATGACGGGGGTTGTCAAATGATGTACGCCACAATACAAATGAACTAAATTCTTCTATTCAAATAACACTCTGGTTGATACAAAATAAATATGATGCTAAGTACGTAATGTGAATAACAATAATAGTAATAGTTCGTGGAAGTCACTAACACTGTAGCACTCGCGCGGTGTGGTGTGTGTAGGTGTCTGTCTGTGTGTCAATCAACTGACGTCCGCCTCGTGTGACTGCCCCAGTTCGACTGACTCGACGCTAGCCACCGAAAACTGTTCATCGCCCCGCGCGAACAAGTCATTCAGTCTCTCGCAACAACTTCACACTATACACAGGGTCGCGCACATACCACATATACTAAATATACCTTATGAGTATGGTTTTGTTACAGTTAATATTACAGGTTGTAAGGGTGGTTAATTTTCTCAACTCTACTCTTGCATTTATTAAATAATATAATGTGTTATAAGTTACCCTCATCCCCTGAAATTCAAAACTTTTAAGGTTAATCTATAATAAGGGATGTATACTAAATATACCTTATGAGTATGGTTTTGTTACAGTTAATATTACAGGTTGTAAGGGTGGTTAATTTTCTCAACTCTACTCTTGCATTTATTAAATAATATAATGTGTTATAAGTTACCCTCATCCCCTGAAATTCAAAACTTTTAAGATTAATCTATAATAAGGGATGTATACTAAATATACCTTATGAGTATGGTTTTGTTACAGTTAATATTACAGGTTGTAAGGGTGGTTAATTTTCTCAACTCTACTCTTGCATTTATTAAATAATATAATGTGTTATAAGTTACCCTCATCCCCTGAAATTCAAAACTTTTAAGATTAATCTATAATAAGGGATGTATACTAAATATACCTTATGAGTATGGTTTTATTACAGTTAGTATTACAGGTTCTAAGGGTGGTTAATTTTCTCAATTCTACTCTTGCATTTATTAAATAATATAATGTGTAATAAGTTACCCTCATCCCCTGAAATTCAAAACTTTTAAGGTTAATCTATAATAAGGGATGTATACTAAATATACCTTATGAGTATGGTTTTGTTAGAGTTAATATTACAGGTTGTAAGGGTGGTTAATTTTGTCAATTCTTCTCTTGCATTTATTAAATAATATAATGTGTTATAAGTTACCCTCATCCCCTGAAATTCAAAACTTTTAAGGTTAATCTATAATAAGGGATGTATACTAAATATACCTTATGAGTATGGTTTTGTTACAGTTAATATTACAGGTTGTAAGGGTGGTTAATTTTCTCAAATCTACTCTTGCATTTATTAAATAATATAATGTGTAATAAGTTACCCTCATCCCCTGAAATTCAAAACTTTTAAGGTTAATCTATAATAAGGGATGTATACTAAATATACCTTATGAGTATGGTTTTGTTAGAGTTAATATTACAGGTTGTAAGGGTGGTTAATTTTGTCAATTCTTCTCTTGCATTTATTAAATAATATAATGTGTTATAAGTTACCCTCATCCCCTGAAATTCAAAACTTTTAAGGTTAATCTATAATAAGGGATGTATACTAAATATACCTTATGAGTATGGTTTTGTTACAGTTAATATTACAGGTTGTAAGGGTGGTTAATTTTCTCAAATCTACTCTTGCATTTATTAAATAATATAATGTGTAATAAGTTACCCTCATCCCCTGAAATTCAAAACTTTTAAGGTTAATCTATAATAAGGGATGTATACTAAATATACCTTATGAGTATGGTTTTGTTACAGTTAATATTACAGGTTGTAAGGGTGGGTAATTTTCTCAACTCTACTCTTGCATTTATTAAATAATATAATGTGTTATAAGTTACCCTCATCCCCTGAAATTCAAAACTTTTAAGGTTAATCTATAATAAGGGATGTATACTAAATATACCTTATGAGTATGGTTTTGTTACAGTTAATATTACAGGTTGTAAGGGTGGGTAATTTTCTCAACTCTATTCTTGCATTTATTAAATAATATAATGTGTTATAAGTTACCCTCATCCCCTGAAATTCAAAACTTTTAAGGTTAATCTATAATAAGGGATGTATACTAAATATACCTTATGAGTATGGTTTTGTTACAGTTAATATTACAGGTTGTAAGGGTGGTTAATTTTGTCAATTCTTCTCTTGCATTTATTAAATAATATAATGTGTTATAAGGTACCCTCATCCCCTGAAATTCAAAACTTTTAAGGTTAATCTATAATAAGGGATGTATACTAAATATACCTTATGAGTATGGTTTTGTTACAGTTAATATTACAGGTTGTAAGGGTGGTTAATTTTGTCAACTCTACTCTTGCATTTATTAAATAATATAATGTGTTATAAGTTACCCTCATCCCCTGAAATTCAAAACTTTTAAGGTTAATCTATAATAAGAAATGTATACTAAATATACCTTATGAGTATGGTTTTGTTACAGTTAATATTACAGGTTGTAAGGGTGGTTAATTTTGTCAACTCTACCCTTGCATTTATTGAATAATATAATGTGTTATAAGTTACCCTCATCCCCTGAAATTCAAAACTTTTAAGGTTAATCTATAATAAGGGATGTATACTAAATATACCTTATGAGTATGGTTTTGTTACAGTTAATATTACAGGTTGTAAGGGTGGTTAATTTTGTCAACTCTACTCTTGCATTTATTAAATAATATAATGTGTTATAAGTTACCCTCATCCCCTGAAATTCAAAACTTTTAAGGTTAATCTATAATAAGGGATGTATACTAAATATACCTTATGAGTATGGTTTTGTTACAGTTAATATTACATGTTGTAAGGGTGGTTAATTTTGTCAACTCTACCCTTGCATTTATTGAATAATATAATGTGTTATAAGTTACCCTCATCCCCTGAAATTATAGATTAACCTCAAAAGTTTTGAATTTCAGGGGATGAGGGTAACTTATAACACATTATATTATTTAATAAATGCAAGAGTAGAGTTGAGAAAATTAACCACCCTTACAACCTGTAATATTAACTGTAACAAAACCATACTCATAAGGTATATTTAGTATACATCCCTTATTATAGATTAACCTTAAAAGTTTTGAATTTCAGGGGATGAGGGTAACTTATAACACATTATATTATTTAATAAATGCAAGAGTAGAGTTGAGAAAATTAACCACCCTTACAACCTGTAATATTAACTGTAACAAAACCATACTCATAAGGTATATTTAGTATACATCTCTTATTATAGATTAACCTTAAAAGTTTTGAATTTCAGGGGATGAGGGTAACTTATAACACATTATATTATTTAATAAATGCAAGAGTAGAGTTGACAAAATTAACCACCCTTACAACCTGTAATATTAACTGTAACAAAACCATACTCATAAGGTATATTTAGTATACATCCCTTATTATAGATTAACCTTAAAAGTTTTGAATTTAAGGGGATGAGGGTAACTTATAGCACATTATATTATTTAATAAATGCAAGAGTAGAGTTGAGAAAATTAACCACCCTTACAACCTGTAATATTAACTGTAACAAAACCATACTCATAAGGTATATTTAGTATACATCCCTTATTATAGATTAACCTTAAAAGTTTTGAATTTCAGGGGATGAGGGTAACTTATAACACATTATATTATTTAATAAATGCAAGAGAAGAATTGACAAAATTAACCACCCTTACAACCTGTAATATTAACTGTAACAAAACCATACTCATAAGGTATATTTAGTATACATCCCTTATTATAGCTTAACCTTAAAAGTTTTGAATTTCAGGGGATGAGGGTAACTTATAGCACATTATATTATTTAATAAATGCAAGAGTAGAGTTGAGAAAATTAACCACTCTTACAACCTGTAATATTAACTGTAACAAAACCATACTCATAAGATATATTTAGTATACATCCCTTATTATAGATTAACCTTAAAAGTTTTGAATTTCAGGGGATGAGGGTAACTTATAACACATTATATTATTTAATAAATGCAAGAGTAGAGTTGAGAAAATTAACCACCCTTACAACCTGTAATATTAACTGTAACAAAACCATACTCATAAGGTATATTTAGTATACATCCCTTATTATAGATTAACCATAAAAGTTTTGAATTTCAGGGGATGAGGGTAACTTATAACACATTATATTATTTAATAAATGCAAGAGTAGAGTTGACAAAATTAACCACCCTTACAACCTGTAATATTAACTGTAACAAAACCATACTCATAAGGTATATTTAGTATACATCCCTTATTATAGATTAACCTTAAAAGTTTTGAATTTCAGGGGATGAGGGTAACTTATAGCACATTATATTATTTAATAAATGCAAGAGCAGAGTTGAGAAAATTAACCACCCTTACAACCTGTAATATTAACTGTAACAAAACCATACTCATAAGGTATATTTAGTATACATCCCTTATTATAGATTTACCTTAAAAGTTTTGAATTTCAGGGGATGAGGGTAACTTATAACACATTATATTATTTAATAAATGCAAGAGTAGTTTGACAAAATTAACCACCCTTACAACCTGTAATATTAACTGTAACAAAACCATACTCATAAGGTATATTTAGTATACATCCCTTATTATAGATTAACCTTAAAAGTTTTGAATTTCAGGGGATGAGGGTAACTTATAGCACATTATATTATTTAATAAATGCAAGAGTAGAGTTGAGAAAATTAACCACCCTTACAACCTGTAATATTAACTGTAACAAAACCATACTCATAAGGTATATTTAGTATACATCCCTTATTATAGATTAACCTTAAAAGTTTTGAATTTCAGGGGATGAGGGTAACTTATAACACATTATATTATTTAATAAATGCAAGAGAAGAATTGACAAAATTAAGCACCCTTACAACCTGTAATATTAACTGTAACAAAACCATACTCATAAGGTATATTTAGTATACATCCCTTATTATAGCTTAACCTTAAAAGTTTTGAATTTCAGGGGATGAGGGTAACTTATAGCACATTATATTATTTAATAAATGCAAGAGTAGAGTTGAGAAAATTAACCACCCTTACAACCTGTAATATTAACTGTAACAAAACCATACTCATAAGGTATATTTAGTATACATCCCTTATTATAGATTAACCTTAAAAGTTTTGAATTTCAGGGGATGAGGGTAACTTATAACACATTATATTATTTAACAAATGCAAGAGTAGAGTTGAGAAAATTAACCACCCTTACAACCTGTAATATTAACTGTAACAAAACCATACTCATAAGGTATATTTAGTATACATCCCTTATTATAGATTAACCTTAAAAGTTTTGAATTTCAGGGGTTGAGGGTAACTTATAACACATTATATTATTTAATAAATGCAAGAGTAGAGTTGAACAAATTAACCACCCTTACAACCTGTAATATTAACTGTAACAAAACCATACTCATAAGGTATATTTAGTATACATCCCTTATTATAGATTAACCTTAAAAGTTTTGAATTTCAGGGGATGAGGGTAACTTATAACACATTATATTATTTAATAAATGCAAGAGTAGAGTTGAGAAAATTAACCACCCTTACAACCTGTAATATTAACTGTAACAAAACCATACTCATAAGGTATATTTAGTATACATCCCTTATTATAGCTTAACCTTAAAAGTTTTGAATTTCAGGGGATGAGGGTAACTTATAACACATTATATTATTTAATAAATGCAAGAGTAGAGTTGACAAAATTAACCACCCTTACAACCTGTAATATTAACTGTAACAAAACCATACTCATAAGGTATATTTAGTATACATCTCTTATTATAGATTAACCTTAAAAGTTTTGAATTTCAGGGGATGAGGGTAACTTATAACACATTATATTATTTAATAAATGCAAGAGTAGAGTTGACAAAATTAACCACCCTTACAACCTGTAATATTAACTGTAACAAAACCATACTCATAAGGTATATTTAGTATACATCCCTTATTATAGATTAACCTTAAAAGTTTTGAATTTAAGGGGATGAGGGTAACTTATAGCACATTATATTATTTAATAAATGCAAGAGTAGAGTTGAGAAAATTAACCACCCTTACAACCTGTAATATTAACTGTAACAAAACCATACTCATAAGGTATATTTAGTATACATCCCTTATTATAGATTAACCTTAAAAGTTTTGAATTTCAGGGGATGAGGGTAACTTATAACACATTATATTATTTAATAAATGCAAGAGAAGAATTGACAAAATTAACCACCCTTACAACCTGTAATATTAACTGTAACAAAACCATACTCATAAGGTATATTTAGTATACATCCCTTATTATAGCTTAACCTTAAAAGTTTTGAATTTCAGGGGATGAGGGTAACTTATAGCACATTATATTATTTAATAAATGCAAGAGTAGAGTTGAGAAAATTAACCACTCTTACAACCTGTAATATTAACTGTAACAAAACCATACTCATAAGGTATATTTAGTATACATCCCTTATTATAGATTAACCTTAAAAGTTTTGAATTTCAGGGGATGAGGGTAACTTATAGCACATTATATTATTTAATAAATGCAAGAGTAGAGTTGAGAAAATTAACCACCCTTACAACCTGTAATATTAACTGTAACAAAACCATACTCATAAGGTATATTTAGTATACATCCCTTATTATAGATTAACCTCAAAAGTTTTGAATTTCAGAGGATGAGGGTAACTTATAACACATTATATTATTTAATAAATGCAAGAGAAGAATTGACAAAATTAACCACCCTTACAACCTGTAATATTAACTATAACAAAACCATACTCATAAGGTATATTTAGTATACATCTCTTATTATAGATTAACCTTAAAAGTTTTGAATTTCAGGGGATGAGGGTAACTTATAACACATTAAATTATTTAACAAATGCAAGAGTAGAGTTGAGAAAATTAACCACCCTTACAACCTGTAATATTAACTGTAACAAAACCATACTCATAAGGTATATTTAGTATACATCCCTTATTATAGATTAACCTTAAAAGTTTTGAATTTCAGGGGTTGAGGGTAACTTATAACATATTATATTATTTAATAAATGCAAGAGTAGAGTTGAGAAAATTAACCACCCTTACAACCTGTAATATTAACTGTAACAAAACCATACTCATAAGGTATATTTAGTATACATCCCTTATTATAGATTAACCTTAAAAGTTTTGAATTTCAGGGGATGAGGGTAACTTATAGCACATTATATTATTTAATAAATGCAAGAGTAGAGTTGAGAAAATTAACCACCCTTACAACCTGTAATATTAACTGTAACAAAACCATACTCATAAGGTATATTTAGTATACATCCCTTATTATAGCTTAACCTTAAAAGTTTTGAATTTCAGGGGATGAGGGTAACTTATAACACATTATATTATTTAATAAATGCAAGAGAAGAATTGACAAAATTAACCACCCTTACAACCTGTAATATTAACTATAACAAAACCATACTCATAAGGTATATTTAGTATACATCCCTTATTATAGATTAACCTTAAAAGTTTTGAATTTCAGGGGATGAGGGTAACTTATAGCACATTATATTATTTAATAAATGCAAGAGTAGAGTTGAGCAAATTAACCACCCTTACAACCTGTAATATTAACTGTAACAAAACCATACTCATAAGGTATATTTAGTATACATCCCTTATTATAGATTAACCTTAAAAGTTTTGAATTTCAGGGGATGAGGGTAACTTATAACACATTATATTATTTAATAAATGCAAGAGTAGAGTTGACAAAATTAACCACCCTTACAACCTGTAATATTAACTGTAACAAAACCATACTCATAAGGTATATTTAGTATACATCCCTTATTATAGATTAACCTTAAAAGTTTTGAATTTCAGGGGATGAGGATAACTTATAGCACATTATATTATTTAATAAATGCAAGAGTAGAGTTGAGAAAATTAACCACCCTTACAACCTGTAATATTAACTGTAACAAAACCATACTCATAAGGTATATTTAGTATACATCCCTTATTATAGATTAACCTTAAAAGTTTTGAATTTCAGGGGATGAGGGTAACTTATAACACATTATATTATTTAATAAATGCAAGAGTAGAGTTGAGAAAATTAACCACCCTTACAACCTGTAATATTAACTGTAACAAAACCATACTTATAAGGTATATTTAGTATACATCCCTTATTATAGATTAACCTTAAAAGTTTTGAATTTTAGGGGATGAGGGTAACTTATAACACATTATATTATTTAATAAATGCAAGAGTAGAGTTGACAAAATTAACCACCCTTACAACCTGTAATATTAACTATAACAAAACCATACTCATAAGGTATATTTAGTATACATCCCTTATTATAGATTAACCTTAAAAGTTTTGAATTTCAGGGGATGAGGGTAACTTATAGCACATTATATTATTTAATAAATGCAAGAGTAGAGTTGAGAAAATTAACCACCCTTACAACCTGTAATATTAACTGTAACAAAACCATACTCATAAGGTATATTTAGTATACATCCCTTATTATAGATTAACCATAAAAGTTTTGAATTTCAGGGGATGAGGGTAACTTATAACACATTATATTATTTAATAAATGCAAGAGTAGAGTTGACAAAATTAACCACCCTTACAACCTGTAATATTAACTGTAACAAAACCATACTCATAAGGTATATTTAGTATACATCCCTTATTATAGATTAACCTTAAAAGTTTTGAATTTCAGGGGATGAGGGTAACTTATAGCACATTATATTATTTAATAAATGCAAGAGTAGAGTTGAGAAAATTAACCACCCTTACAACCTGTAATATTAACTGTAACAAAACCATACTCATAAGGTATATTTAGTATACATCCCTTATTATAGATTAACCTTAAAAGTTTTGAATTTCAGGGGATGAGGGTAACTTATAACACATTATATTATTTAATAAATGCAAGAGTAGAGTTGAGAAAATTAACCACCCTTACAACCTGTAATATTAACTGTAACAAAACCATACTCATAAGGTATATTTAGTATACATCCCTTATTATAGCTTAACCTTAAAAGTTTTGAATTTCAGGGGATGAGGGTAACTTATAACACATTATATTATTTAATAAATGCAAGAGTAGAGTTGACAAAATTAACCACCCTTACAACCTGTAATATTAACTGTAACAAAACCATACTCATAAGGTATATTTAGTATACATCCCTTATTATAGATTAACCTTAAAAGTTTTAAATTTCAGGGGATGAGGGTAACTTATAGCACATTATATTATTTAATAAATGCAAGAGTAGAGTTGAGAAAATTAACCACCCTTACAACCTGTAATATTAACTGTAACAAAACCATACTCATAAGGTATATTTAGTATACATCCCTTATTATAGATTAACCTTAAAAGTTTTGAATTTCAGGGGATGAGGGTAACTTATAGCACATTATATTATTTAATAAATGCAAGAGTAGAGTTGAGAAAATTAACCACCCTTACAACCTGTAATATTAACTGTAACAAAACCATACTCATAAGGTATATTTAGTATACATCCCTTATTATAGATTAACCTTAAAAGTTTTGAATTTCAGGGGATGAGGGTAACTTATAACACAATATATTATTTAATAAATGCAAGAGTAGAGTTGAGAAAATTAACCACCCTTACAACCTGTAATATTAACTGTAACAAAACCATACTCATAAGGTATATTTAGTATACATCCCTTATTATAGATTAACCTCAAAAGTTTTGAATTTCAGGGGATGAGGGTAACTTATAACACATTATATTATTTAATAAATGCAAGAGAAGAATTGACAAAATTAACCACCCTTACAACCTGTAATATTAACTATAACAAAACCATACTCATAAGGTATATTTAGTATACATCTCTTATTATAGATTAACCTTAAAAGTTTTGAATTTCAGGGGATGAGGGTAACTTATAACACATTATATTATTTAACAAATGCAAGAGTAGAGTTGAGAAAATTAACCACCCTTACAACCTGTAATATTAACTGTAACAAAACCATACTCATAAGGTATATTTAGTATACATCCCTTATTATAGATTAACCTTAAAAGTTTTGAATTTCAGGGGTTGAGGGTAACTTATAACACATTATATTATTTAATAAATGCAAGAGTAGAGTTGAACAAATTAACCACCCTTACAACCTGTAATATTAACTGTAACAAAACCATACTCATAAGGTATATTTAGTATACATCCCTTATTGTAGATTAACCTTAAAAGTTTTGAATTTCAGGGGATGAGGGTAACTTATAGCACATTATATTATTTAATAAATGCAAGAGTAGAGTTGAGAAAATTAACCACCCTTACAACCTGTAATATTAACTGTAACAAAACCATACTCATAAGGTATATTTAGTATACATCCCTTATTATAGCTTAACCTTAAAAGTTTTGAATTTCAGGGGATGAGGGTAACTTATAACACATTATATTATTTAATAAATGCAAGAGAAGAATTGACAAAATTAACCACCCTTACAACCTGTAATATTAACTATAACAAAACCATACTCATAAGGTATATTTAGTATACATCCCTTATTATAGATTAACCTTAAAAGTTTTGAATTTCAGGGGATGAGGGTAACTTATAGCACATTATATTATTTAATAAATGCAAGAGTAGAGTTGAGAAAATTAACCACCCTTACAACCTGTAATATTAACTGTAACAAAACCATACTCATAAGGTATATTTAGTATACATCCCTTATTATAGATTAACCTTAAAAGTTTTGAATTTCAGGGGATGAGGGTAACTTATAACACATTATATTATTTAATAAATGCAAGAGTAGAGTTGAGAAAATTAACCACCCTTACAACCTGTAATATTAACTGTAACAAAACCATACTCATAAGGTATATTTAGTATACATCCCTTATTATAGCTTAACCTTAAAAGTTTTGAATTTCAGGGGATGAGGGTAACTTATAACACATTATATTATTTAATAAATGCAAGAGTAGAGTTGACAAAATTAACCACCCTTACAACCTGTAATATTAACTGTAACAAAACCATACTCATAAGGTATATTTAGTATACATCCCTTATTATAGATTAACCTTAAAAGTTTTAAATTTCAGGGGATGAGGGTAACTTATAGCACATTATATTATTTAATAAATGCAAGAGTAGAGTTGAGAAAATTAACCACCCTTACAACCTGTAATATTAACTGTAACAAAACCATACTCATAAGGTATATTTAGTATACATCCCTTATTATAGATTAACCTTAAAAGTTTTGAATTTCAGGGGATGAGGGTAACTTATAGCACATTATATTATTTAATAAATGCAAGAGTAGAGTTGAGAAAATTAACCACCCTTACAACCTGTAATATTAACTGTAACAAAACCATACTCATAAGGTATATTTAGTATACATCCCTTATTATAGATTAACCTTAAAAGTTTTGAATTTCAGGGGATGAGGGTAACTTATAACACAATATATTATTTAATAAATGCAAGAGTAGAGTTGAGAAAATTAACCACCCTTACAACCTGTAATATTAACTGTAACAAAACCATACTCATAAGGTATATTTAGTATACATCCCTTATTATAGATTAACCTGAAAAGTTTTGAATTTCAGGGGACGAGGGTAACTTATAGCACATTATATTATTTAATAAATGCAAGAGTAGAGTTGAGAAAATTAACCACCCTTACAACCTGTAATATTAACTGTAACAAAACCATACTCATAAGGTATATTTAGTATACATCCCTTATTATAGATTAACCTTAAAAGTTTTGAATTTCAGGGGATGAGGGTAACTTATAGCACATTATATTATTTAATAAATGCAAGAGTAGAGTTGAGAAAATTAACCACCCTTACAACCTGTAATATTAACTGTAACAAAACCATACTCATAAGGTATATTTAGTATACATCCCTTATTATAGATTAACCTTAAAAGTTTTGAATTTCAGGGGATGAGGGTAACTTATAACACAATATATTATTTAATAAATGCAAGAGTAGAGTTGAGAAAATTAACCACCCTTACAACCTGTAATATTAACTGTAACAAAACCATACTCATAAGGTATATTTAGTATACATCCCTTATTATAGATTAACCTGAAAAGTTTTGAATTTCAGGGGACGAGGGTAACTTATAGCACATTATATTATTTAATAAATGCAAGAGTAGAGTTGAGAAAATTAACCACCTTTACAACCTGTAATATTAACTGTAACAAAACCATACTCATAAGGTATATTTAGTATACATCCCTTATTATAGATTAACCTTAAAAGTTTTGAATTTCAGGGGATGAGGGTAACTTATAGCACATTATATTATTTAATAAATGCAAGAGTAGAGTTGAGAAAATTAACCACCCTTACAACCTGTAATATTAACTATAACAAAACCATACTCATAAGGTATATTTAGTATACATCTCTTATTATAGATTAACCTTAAAAGTTTTGAATTTCAGGGGATGAGGGTAACTTATAACACATTATATTATTTAACAAATGCAAGAGTAGAGTTGAGAAAATTAACCACCCTTACAACCTGTAATATTAACTGTAACAAAACCATACTCATAAGGTATATTTAATATACATCCCTTATTATAGATTAACCTTAAAAGTTTTGAATTTCAGGGGATGAGGGTAACTTATAGCACATTATATTATTTAATAAATGCAAGAGTAGAGTTGAGAAAATTAACCACCCTTACAACCTGTAATATTAACTGTAACAAAACCATACTCATAAGGTATATTTAGTATACATCCCTTATTATAGATTAACCTTAAAAGTTTTGAATTTCAGGGGATGAGGGTAACTTATAACACATTATATTATTTAATAAATGCAAGAGTAGAGTTGAGAAAATTAACCACCCTTACAACCTGTAATATTAACTGTAACAAAACCATACTCATAAGGTATATTTAGTATACATCCCTTATTATAGCTTAACCTTAAAAGTTTTGAATTTCAGGGGATGAGGGTAACTTATAACACATTATATTATTTAATAAATGCAAGAGTAGAGTTGACAAAATTAACCACCCTTACAACCTGTAATATTAACTGTAACAAAACCATACTCTTAAGGTATATTTAGTATACATCCCTTATTATAGATTAACCTTAAAAGTTTTAAATTTCAGGGGATGAGGGTAACTTATAGCACATTATATTATTTAATAAATGCAAGAGTAGAGTTGAGAAAATTAACCACCCTTACAACCTGTAATATTAACTGTAACAAAACCATACTCATAAGGTATATTTAGTATACATCCCTTATTATAGATTAACCTTAAAAGTTTTGAATTTCAGGGGATGAGGGTAACTTATAACCCATTATATTATTCAATAAATGCAAGAGAAGAATTGACAAAATTAACCACCCTTACAACCTGTAATATTAACTGTAACAAAACCATACTCATAAAGTATATTTAGTATACATCCCTTATTATAGATTAACCTTAAAAGTTTTGAATTTCAGGGGATGAGGGTAACTTATTACACATTATATTATTTAATAAATGCAAGAGTAGAGTTGAGAAAATTAACCACCCTTACAACATGTAATATTAACTGTAACAAAACCATACTCATAAGGTATATTTAGTATACATCCCTTATTATAGATTAACCTTAAAAGTTTTGAATTTCAGGGGATGAGGGTAACTTATAACACATTATATTATTTAATAAATGCAAGAGTAGAGTTGACAAAATTAACCACCCTTACAACCTGTAATATTAACTGTAACAAAACCATACTCATAAGGTATATTTAGTATACATCCCTTATTATAGATTAACCTTAAAAGTTTTGAATTTCAGGGGATGAGGGTAACTTATAACACATTATATTATTCAATAAATGCAAGGGTAGAGTTGACAAAATTAACCACCCTTACAACCTGTAATATTAACTGTAACAAAACCATACTCATAAGGTATATTTAGTATACATCCCTTATTATAGATTATCCTTAAAAGTTTTGAATTTCAGGGGATGAGGGTAACTTATAACACATTATATTATTTAATAAATGCAAGAGTAGAGTTGACAAAATTAACCACCCTTACAACCTGTAATATTAACTGTAACAAAACCATACTCATAAGGTATATTTAGTATACATCCCTTATTATAGATTAACCTTAAAAGTTTTGAATTTCAGGGGATGAGGGTAACTTATTACACATTATATTATTTAATAAATGCAAGAGTAGATTTGAGAAAATTAACCACCCTTACAACCTGTAATATTAACTGTAACAAAACCATACTCATAAGGTATATTTAGTATACATTTCTTATTATAGATTAACCTTAAAAGTTTTGAATTTCAGGGGATGAGGGTAACTTATAACACATTATATTATTTAATAAATGCAAGAGTAGAGTTGAGAAAATTAACCACCCTTACAACCTGTAATATTAACTGTAACAAAACCATACTCATAAGGTATATTTAGTATACATCCCTTATTATAGATTAACCTTAAAAGTTTTGAATTTCAGGGGATGAGGGTACCTTATAACACATTATATTATTTAATAAATGCAAGAGAAGAATTGACAAAATTAACCACCCTTACAACCTGTAATATTAACTGTAACAAAACCATACTCATAAGGTATATTTAGTATACATCCCTTATTATAGATTAACCTTAAAAGTTTTGAATTTCAGGGGATGAGGGTAACTTATAACACATTATATTATTTAATAAATGCAAGAATAGAGTTGAGAAAATTACCCACCCTTACAACCTGTAATATTAACTGTAACAAAACCATACTCATAAGGTATATTTAGTATACATCCCTTATTATAGATTAACCTTAAAAGTTTTGAATTTCAGGGGATGAGGGTAACTTATAACACATTATATTATTTAATAAATGCAAGAGTAGAGTTGAGAAAATTACCCACCCTTACAACCTGTAATATTAACTGTAACAAAACCATACTCATAAGGTATATTTAGTATACATCCCTTATTATAGATTAACCTTAAAAGTTTTGAATTTCAGGGGATGAGGGTAACTTATTACACATTATATTATTTAATAAATGCAAGAGTAGATTTGAGAAATTTAACCACCCTTACAACCTGTAATATTAACTGTAACAAAACCATACTCATAAGGTATATTTAGTATACATCCCTTATTATAGATTAACCTTAAAAGTTTTGAATTTCAGGGGATGAGGGTAACTTATAACACATTATATTATTTAATAAATGCAAGAGAAGAATTGACAAAATTAACCACCCTTACAACCTGTAATATTAACTCTAACAAAACCATACTCATAAGGTATATTTAGTATACATCCCTTATTATAGATTAACCTTAAAAGTTTTGAATTTCAGGGGATGAGGGTAACTTATAACACATTATATTATTTAATAAATGCAAGAGTAGAGTTGAGAAAATTAACCACCCTTACAACCTGTAATATTAACTGTAACAAAACCATACTCATAAGGTATATTTAGTATACATCCCTTATTATAGATTAATCTTAAAAGTTTTGAATTTCAGGGGATGAGGGTAACTTATAACACATTATATTATTTAATAAATGCAAGAGTAGAGTTGAGAAAATTAACCACCCTTACAACCTGTAATATTAACTGTAACAAAACCATACTCATAAGGTATATTTAGTATACATCCCTTATTATAGATTAACCTTAAAAGTTTTGAATTTCAGGGGATGAGGGTAACTTATAACACATTATATTATTTAATAAATGCAAGAGTAGAGTTGAGAAAATTAACCACCCTTACAACCTGTAATATTAACTGTAACAAAACCATACTCATAAGGTATATTTAGTATATGTGGTATGTGCGCGACCCTGTGTATAGTGTGAAGTTGTTGCGAGAGACTGAATGACTTGTTCGCGCGGGGCGATGAACAGTTTTCGGTGGCTAGCGTCGAGTCAGTCGAACTGGGGCAGTCACACGAGGCGGACGTCAGTTGATTGACACACAGACAGACACCTACACACACCACACCGCGCGAGTGCTACAGTGTTAGTGACTTCCACGAACTATTACTATTATTGTTATTCACATTACGTACTTAGCATCATATTTATTTTGTATCAACCAGAGTGTTATTTGAATAGAAGAATTTAGTTCATTTGTATTGTGGCGTACATCATTTGACAACCCCCGTCATACTACAGTATACATCCCTTATTATAGACTAACCTTAAAAGTTTTGAATTTCAGGGGATGAGGGTAACTTATAACACATTATATTATTTAATAAATGCAAGAGAAGAATTGACAAAATTAACCACCCTTACAACCTGTAATATTAACTGTAACAAAACCATACTCATAAGGTATATTTAGTATACATCCCTTATTATAGATTAACCTTAAAAGTTTTGAATTTCAGGGGATGAGGGTAACTTATTACACATTATATTATTTAATAAATGCAAGAGTAGAATTGAGAAAATTAACCACCCTTAGAACCTGTAATACTAACTGTAATAAAACCATACTCATAAGGTATATTTAGTATACATCCCTTATTATAGATTAATCTTAAAAGTTTTGAATTTCAGGGGATGAGGGTAACTTATAACACATTATATTATTTAATAAATGCAAGAGTAGAGTTGAGAAAATTAACCACCCTTACAACCTGTAATATTAACTGTAACAAAACCATACTCATAAGGTATATTTAGTATACATCCCTTATTATAGATTAATCTTAAAAGTTTTGAATTTCAGGGGATGAGGGTAACTTATAACACATTATATTATTTAATAAATGCAAGAGTAGAGTTGAGAAAATTAACCACCCTTACAACCTGTAATATTAACTGTAACAAAACCATACTCATAAGGTATATTTAGTATATGTGGTATGTGCGCGACCCTGTGTATAGTGTGAAGTTGTTGCGAGAGACTGAATGACTTGTTCGCGCGGGGCGATGAACAGTTTTCGGTGGCTAGCGTCGAGTCAGTCGAACTGGGGCAGTCACACGAGGCGGACGTCAGTTGATTGACACACAGACAGACACCTACACACACCACACCGCGCGAGTGCTACAGTGTTAGTGTTCCACGAACTATTACTATTATTGTTATTCACATTACGTACTTAGCATCATATTTATTTTGTATCAACCAGAGTGTTATTTGAATAGAAGAATTTAGTTCATTTGTATTGTGGCGTACATCATTTGACAACTCCCGTCATACTACATTTTGGCGACGAGAAATATCGAACCAGGCTACAAGAATGGGGGAAAACGAAAACGATCCATACAAACATTTTCGATTCAACAGTTTTGAAGCTGAAACAGAACATTGGGACTATTATTTACAGAGATTTGAATTGGAACTTGAAATGCATGGACTAATGACAGATGCTAATGCAATTGTAAGAAGAAATTTACTTCTGTCAAAAGTAGGTGCACATGTTTTTAAGATTCTAGCGGATCATTTTAAACCAGATAGATTAACAACAAAGACTTATACAATTGATTGAAGTGCTAAATAAGTTTTATGGGAAGAAAGTGTATATTTTCGCGGAAAGAATAAACTTTTCTGGTTGTTTTCGGAACGCGAGTGAATCTGTGACTGAATATGTAAATCGATTACGTGCTTTAGCAGGAGACTGTAGTTTCGGTACGAACTTAAACGAAAGAATGCGCGATCAATTGATTTTCGGTATAAATAATCGTGAGTGGCAAGAGAAAATCATTCGAGAACATTCAACAAATGCCACAACGTTCGAAGAAGTGGAAGCTACGGCTACTCTTCTAGAGCAAGCATCTATACAAACTAAACAATTGACTTGTTTACAAACAAATGCCCAGAAAACAGACAATTATGTAAATCGTGTAAAGAAATCAAATAAAAGCAGTGTTTCTTCTAGTAGCCATAAAACAAAAATTCGCGAATTACATCCACACACAGACTGTCTTTATTGCGGAGACTCAAAACACAAACAAAAAAACTGTCCGGCGTTCGGAAAAAAGTGTAGTGGGTGTGGCGAAGAAAATCATTTTGTGCGCGTTTGTGTTACGTCAGGAAACGCGATTATAAAACAATCAGCACAAACAATGAAAAGTGACAATAAATCGAAACATTTCACGCGTTGTGTTCAAGACCAAAGCGACGATGAAAGCGACGATTTTTCAGATAACGAAAGTGGAACAGAATCAGAAAAAAACATTTTTAACCCAGCCATATCAAATATACGAAAAGTTGGCTCGTCCAGTAAAGTGATGTTATCGGTTAAAATAAATAATGAAAATATTGATATGCTCTACGATCCTGGCTCTGTACATGCTGTAATAGGAAAAATAACATGGGAAAAATTGGGTAAACCGTCATTAACAAAAACAGCTGACCTAGTAGCATATGGCGATAGCCCAATAAGCATGTTGGGAAAATCTATTGTAAAAGTAAAAGCATTTAAAGAAAAATTGCATTTACCTATTTATATTACAAAAAATGAAGACATACCCCTTTTCGGTTTAGATTGGTGTTTGGCTTTTAAATTACCTCTACCTTCAGGCGCAAGAGTATATCAAGTAAAAGAAAAAGAGTATAACCATGAAGACAGTGCAGTCCTAAATAAATTTAAAAGGGGAGGAAATGATATACACAAAAAGTCGGGACAAGATTTAATCGACGATGTTTTGAAGGATTATGAGGAACTTTTTAAAGATTGTTTAGGCACTTTAAAAGGCCATCAAGCCAAAATCTATATAAGTGATGACGTTATGCCAAAGAGTTTTCGTCCAAGAAGCGTTCCGCTTGCACTACAAGAGCAGGTCTCTGCAGAACTTACTAGATTACTTCAGGAAGGTGTTTTAGAGCCCGTGGATACAACTAATACTCAAATTTCATGGGCGTCTCCCATAGTAGTGGCTATGAAGTCAAGTGGAAAATTGAGAATTTGCGCAGATTTTAAGGTAACCATAAATAAACATGTCCAGATAGATGACTACCCATTGCCGCGATTTGAGGACATTACTGCAAAACTTTCTGGAGGCCAATATTTCTCAAAAATAGATTTGAAAGACGCTTACCTACAAATGGAAGTCCATCCGGACTCGCGTAAATTTCTGGTTATCGCTACACACATGGGGTATTTCACATACCGGCGTTTACCATTTGGTATTAGTTTCGCTCCTGTCTTATTTCAACGGACCATGGATCAAATACTTGCCGGAATAGATGGTGTGGTTTGCTATCTTGATGATATACTGGTGACAGCTCCAGATTTAATAACACATGCCCAGAGACTAAGCGAGGTCCTACGACGTTTGCAAGCTGCTGGACTAAAAACTCAAAAATCAAAATGCGATTGGCTTAAAAGTAGCGTAACATACTTGGGACACAAAATCGATGAAAATGGTTTACACCCAACTGAAGAGCACATTGAGGCCATCAAACATATGCCAATACCCCAGAACACTACTCAGTTACGCTCGTTTCTTGGCACTATTACCTACTACGGAAGATTCATAGAAAATCTGCATGTAAAATGCGTTCCCTTACATCGTCATCTAAAAAAGAATGCAACCTGGCAGTGGTCCAATGAAGACACCGAGATATTTGAAAATCTGAAGCGACACCTGACTTCAAACGACACTTTAGTTCATTACGACCCTAACAAGCCCTTGGTTGTAACTAGTGATGCCAGCAATGTGGGTGCGGGCGCAGTTCTGTCACACCGATTCCCTGATGGAACTTTAAAACCGATTGCTTTCGCCTCACGTTCTTTTAGCGACGTGGAACGACGCTATTCTACCATAGATAAAGAAGCATTGGGATTAGTTTACGCTGTTACAAAATTCCACCAATATTTATATGGCAGACGTTTCGCTCTTATTACAGACCACAAGCCATTGGAATATATTTTTGGAGAAAACCGACAAACCCCAAAGATTGCAAGCAACAGATTATTGAGATGGGCTATGACATTGAATAGCTACAATTTTGATGTCTATTACCAACCCGGCAAAGAAAATTGTCCTGCGGATTCACTCTCTAGGCTTCCTTTACAAACACGAATAGAGCCAATAGGATTACCAAATCATGATCGGTTGCTACATTTAAGAGTTCGAAAATTGCCGATAAGTAAACGGCAACTAAAAATAGAAACTTCGAATGATCAAACTCTTTCAAAAATTATCAGATATGGCCAGAATTATTGGCCCGATAAGAAAAGTATTCACGATGACCTCATTCCCTACTACGAGAAGCGAGCAGAATTATCCTATGAAGAGGACATTCTCTTATGGAAAGGACGCATTTGTATACCTACTAGTCTACAGTCAGAGGTGCTGGCTATGTTACACGACGGCCATCCGGGAATAACAGCTATGGAATCATTAGCAAAACTTCATGTATATTGGCCAAGAATGAATACTGACATTATTCACGAAATTGAAACATGTGATTCTTGTCAACAATCGAGGCAAAATGAAAGAAAATCACTGTTGCATCCCTGGGGCATATCACCAGAACCATGGTCCCGCCTTCATTTAGACTTCGCGGGGCTTTTCGAAGGTAAAATGTGGATGATATTAATACTCATATACCCGTTGGATAGAAATTATACCAATGAAAAACATCACATCAAGTACCACGGTAGAAGCACTTCGCACAATTTTTGCGCGTTTCGGTTTACCTAAATTTCTGGTGACCGATAATGGCCCGCAGCTTATTTCAAACGAATTTGAAATATTTTGTAAAGAAAATGGGATAACTCACATCAAAGTAACACCGTACCATCCCAAATCAAACGGCCTGGCCGAACGCACGGTACGAACATTTAAAGAGAGAATGCGCGCTAGTGATCAAACGTTAAACCAATCCCAGAGGCTTTCGCAATTTCTGTTCTCTTACCGGAATACCGTTAGAAGATCTACAAACAGAACACCTAGTCAATTAATGTTTAGGCGTCATCTTAGATCGCGTTTTGATCTTTTAAAACCAGATGTGACAAAGAATATGGAATATGAGCAAATTATTCAAAAACAAAATCATGATCGCACAGCGGTTCCACAGCAAAAATTTACGGAGGGAGAAAACGTATGGGTGAATGACCCTCTTGGAAAAGGCTCGTTAAGCAAAATGGACCATTGTCATACACCGTTAATATTGACGGCACTCCACGTCGAAAACATTCGGACCAAATGCGCAAACGAAGATCAGTTATTTCCAGGGAGTTATATCAGGAATTACCAAAAGAATCATCCAACGTGCAGGAAACTGGCAGTACATTTCCTAATATAACATCAAAAGAAAGTGAGCTGTCAACAGAGACACCGTCAAGTCCCCAACTTGATGAAGTTACGAATGTGTATTATTCAGGCGACGAAGAAGCTGAAGAAGTTGCAGAGGAATTCGAAGAGCAGCAACATCCGCAGTCTCCAACGCCAAGAAGAAACCCTCCGCGCAACAGGAAACTGCCTGCTCGCTACAGAGACTAATACCTCTCATTTCGTGGGGGAGGAATGTGGTATGTGCGCGACCCTGTGTATAGTGTGAAGTTGTTGCGAGAGACTGAATGACTTGTTCGCGCGGGGCGATGAACAGTTTTCGGTGGCTAGCGTCGAGTCAGTCGAACTGGGGCAGTCACACGAGGCGGACGTCAGTTGATTGACACACAGACAGACACCTACACACACCACACCGCGCGAGTGCTACAGTGTTAGTGACTTCCACGAACTATTACTATTATTGTTATTCACATTACGTACTTAGCATCATATTTATTTTGTATCAACCAGAGTGTTATTTGAATAGAAGAATTTAGTTCATTTGTATTGTGGCGTACATCATTTGACAACCCCCGTCATACTACAGTATATATCCCTTATTATAGACTAACCTTAAAAGTTTTGAATTTCAGGGGATGAGGGTAACTTATAACACATTATATTATTTAATAAATGCAAGAGCAGAGTTGACAAAATTAACCATCCTTACAACCTGTAATATTAACTCTAACAAAACCATACTCATAAGGTATATTTAGTACACATCCCTTATTATAGATTAACCTTAAAAGTTTTGAATTTCAGGGGATGAGGGTAACTTATAACACGTTATATTATTTAATAAATGCAAGAGTAGAGTTGCCAAATTAACCACCCTTACAACCTGTAATATTAACTGTAACAAAACCATACTCATAAGGTATGTTTAGTATACATCCCTTATTATAGATTAAGCTTAAAAGTTTTGAATTTCAGGGGATGAGGGTAACTTATAACACATTATATTATTTAATAAATGCAAGAGTAGAGTTGACAAAATTAACCACCCTTACAACCTGTAATATTAACTGTAACAAAACCATACTCATAAGGTATATTTAGTATACATCCCTTATTATAGATTAACCTTAAAAGTTTTGAATTTCAGGGGATGAGGGTAACTTATAACACATATTATTTAATAAATGCAAGAGAAGAATTGACAAAATTAACCACTCTTACAACCTGTAATATTAACTGTAACAAAACCATACTCATAGGGTATATTTAGTATACATCCCTTATTATAGATTAACCTTAAAAGTTTTGAATTTCAGGGGATGAGGGTAACTTATAACACATTATATTATTTAATAAATGCAAGAGTAGAGTTGAGAAAATTAACCACCCTTACAACCTGTAATATTAACTGTAACAAAACCATACTCATAAGGTATATTTATTTATTGTAGTTTTGCTGTTTTTCTTGTTAAATTAAAATAAAAAGGAACAAATAAAAATACATAAAAATATTAAAACAAATAAAAACACAAAGATAAATTGAAAAAATAAAAATTAAAAAAAAATAAAGAAGTGTGCTGAGGGTTTGAACCCACAATCTTTGGAACAAAAAGCTAGCACGCTACCACCTTGCAACGATTACTTGCATACTATACTTTCTTACATTAAGCTTTCTTTTATAGGAAATAATAATTATCACATTAAAATTGCTATAACATTTTCTTATTTTATTTAATTATTCTTAATTAATTTTAAACAATTTGTTATTAATATGACGTAATAATTGTTCCCAAACATGTGTATAAATTTTTACTGCAATAAGTTTTAATGGGAGACAATATTCAAATTATTCTTATTTCCCATGTTAAATGCCTATGTAACGGAATTCGAGCGCCACCCGGTATATATATATATATATATATATATATATATATATATATATATATATATATATATATATATGTAAGGATAGGGTGCAATAATAAAAGAAAACACAAACTCAATATATGGATCCAATCATTTATTTCTGTCTGCCACGAAGTACAACACACAACTGACTAAAAAATCAAGTTACACTCAACATATAAACGTAAAACAATTAATAAGAATGATAATAAAGGCCCAGTCATGTAATACGTAAATTTAATTAACATTAATATAATCAATATTTTATGGTATTACAAAACAACTCAAATACAAACAATAATAATATGAACAATTCCTAACACGGCCATCCTAACAATGACGCGTCCTCGCGTCTCCTGTGTCTCAATTCCGTGCTGCTGCTGCTGCTGCTGCAATTTTGTATGATGGGGCCCCCTAAAAAATAACTGTAATTTCCGCAACCATTTAAGGTTCTAAACTTATTTCCAAAAAATTCAATAATCAATAACCATTTAAGGTTCCCTGACCAGTGAAGGTCCATGTGATCAGTGAAGGTCCACTATTTACATACACTACTAATACGCTCCAAGCAAGGACAAATTTTCCTTTTTCCCTCTTACCTCTTGGCCCCTTGGCCAATATCTCAATTGTTCATGTGCTGCTACTTTCGTTACTTTTGTTCTTTGATTTGATCTTTTAAGAACATACCGTTCATTAGGTAATAGCTTAACAACCTCGTAGGGTCCAAGAAATTTGGCACCCAATTTGCCAGAACCAGCTTTCTGTGAATCTTGAACAACCACTACTTCTCCAATTTTAAAAGGTGTTGCTTTCAACCGTTTCGCATTAAAAGATTTTTGTTGTTTCTCTCTGTTCAGTTTTAATATTTCATTTGCTTTTGATCTCATATTATTAATATCTAATAACTCTTGTGTTTTTACTCCTTTTAACAGTTGTTCTTCTGTTGGTAAGCGTTGTTTTGTACCGAACATAAGAGCATTTGGAGTAAATCCTGTTGCTGAGCTAACTGTTTCGTTAAGTACAGCTTGAATTTGTGGTAAGACTGTGGTCCATTTAGATTCTTTCTCATTAGTTAGTACGCTTCTCATGAGATTAAAAAGCGTCCGCATTACCCGCTCTACTTGTCCGTTCCCTCTTGGAACCCCAGTAGCAATAAGATGCAACTCTATACCTTCTTTGTCCATGTAATTTTGAAATTTTGCTGAAGTAAAAGCTCGTGCTCTGTCAGCTATGATTCTCTTTGGTTTTCCGACTTGCTTAAAGAGATCGCACAGTGCAACAATTGATGGTTCTGATGTTTTATTCTTTACTGGGGTGAATATGCAATATTTCGAAAATGCATCAATTATTACCAGTATCTCAGTGCAACCGTTTGACTTGATAAGTGGTCCAGCATGATCAATATGCCAAACTTCTAATGGCTGGCTAGCTTTGTCGCCCTTTTGGTATAATCCAGCTCTAGGTCCTGTATGCGATTTTCCAACTGCACAGGATCTGCAGTTCCGAACATATTTCTTTAAACATTTCCCCATTTTAGGCCAGTATAAATCTTCTCGCATTCGCAAAATTCCTTTTTTCCAACCAATGTGAGCTGCATCATCATGATAGGTTTTCATTACCTTTAGTCTTGCTGCTTGCGGCACGAAACACCTCATTAGTATCGCTTTGTTTTTTATCTGCTCAACATGGTACACAATATTATCTTGTATCACGAATTCTTTTAAAGGTTTACTGAGTAGCGATCGACAAAAATCGTCTTGTGCTTGATATTCTGAAATAGTAGTAGCCTCGTTTGGTATTTGAAATCTTTGGATAACTGGATTCCTGCTCAAGTAGTCTACATGACCCATCTTACATCCTTGTCTATATTCTATATTGAAATCATAATCCTGAAGCTTTATCCACCACCTAGCTACCCTCGGATGAAGATCTTTCTTTAAAAACGTTGCTCTAACGGAATTGCAATCGGTATAAACAGTAAAATGTATCCTGTACAAGTAAACACGAAAGTGATCAGCTCCTTCTACAATCGCCAGTGTCTCTAGATCAAATGAGTGATACTTTGATTCACTTGCAGTTGTTCTTCGGCTAAAATATGCTACAGGTCTAATATCTCCGTCCTGTTTTTGCAGTAGAGCTGCTCCAATTCCAATAGAGCTAGCGTCTGTATGAAGCTCGGTTGGCAGCTCCGGATTAAAAATTCTTAGGACAGGTTGATTTGTTAAGATACTAATAATATTTTGTCTTATTTTCTCATGTTCCGGTGTCCAGCTGAACTTAGCATCTTTTTGCAACAATCGATTAATTGGTGCAGTAATCAGTGAAAATCCTTGGATAAAGCGTCTAAAGTACCCAGCCAAACCCATGAACTGCCGTACCCCTTTGACATCTTTCGGAGGAACAGAGTCTGTTAACGCTTTTATTTTTCTAGGACTTGGTTTAATTGTGCCGTTGCCAACAATAGTGCCTAAATATTCAGTTTCTCTCTTGAAGAAACTACACTTCTCTAAATTTAATGAAAATCCAGCGTTAGAGAGAGCATCTAGAACTTTCTGCAAGTTAATAAATCCTTCTTCAATCGTCTGGGACGCGATCATTATGTCGTCGAGGTACACTTGCGCCACAGTATCTTTTAGTGGTCCTATTGCTTTATTAATAGCTCTCTGGTAACAGGAAGGAGCATTCGCAAAGCCGAAGGGCATACGATTATACTCATAATGGCCATCGGGTGTTATAAATGCCGTGTATTTTTTGGAATCTTCTTCCACCTCAATTTGGTGAAATCCAGATTGCATATCTAGGGTTGTAAAGTAAATTGCTTGGCCCAATGCATCTAACTGATCACGTAGATTTGGTAGCGGATATCGATCTTTAATGGCCTTTTTATTGATTTCTCTGTAATCAACACACAATCTGAGAGATCCATTTTTTTTCTTTACTAGTACAATAGGACTAGCGTATGGTGAACAACTTTCTCTGATTATCCCTTGCTCCATTAATTCTTGAATAATCTCTTTTAATTGGATTCGTTCGGTAAATGCCAATCGCCTCGGACGAAATGCTACTGGCAAGTCGTCCTTTAACTGTATTTTCAGTTTTCCTGTTGTAACAACTCTTGGAGCTTGAGAACGTATGGTATCTAAAAGTTCATTTAATCGCGTTTTTTGTTGCTCGTCCATTCCTGACTCTACACAAATATGTAAGGTATTTTTAATAGGTACAGGCAGTGTGGATAGTTGTAGATCTAAGCCATGTTTTCTAGTAACGATCTTTAGACCCGGACGATTAATGGTTTCCCAACCTATCAATGCATCGACACCTGGAATTGTGTTATCTGGCACCACCATAAAATCAATTTCTAGCGTTGCTTCTTGAAGCCTAACATACAATCGACAATATCCAATCGTTTGCGTTTCTCTGTTTCCTAATCCAGATGAAGATTGGCACACGGAATGATATTGGCATTAATTATCTTAGTTATTCTATGATGAATAATGGACCAATCTGCTCCTGAATCGACCATATACGTGAACTCATGTTTTCCATCGTTCGATGGAATAGTTGCAGTTGGCATTATTTCACATCGTCTAATTGTTGCACAACGTATTTCTGATTTTCCATTCTTTATAAAACAACTTGATTCGACATGTCCAATTCGTTTACAAAAGTTACATACTGGGGCTACTTTCTTACCTTCGTCAGCTGTTCTTTTCGTTACCTGATTTTCTGCTTTAACGAGCGTTGATGTAGCTCGGCAATGAATTTTTCTATGGCCTGTTTTACCGCAGTTGAAACACTTTCCTGAGAATTTGTTCGGTTGTTCCGATTTCAAACGCTTCGGTTTTCTCTCTTCAATCGAAGAATCATTTGTCATTTCTGCTTCATATTGTCGAAGCAGAGTCATGAGCTCTTTTTGGTTCTTTGGTTGGTGTAAACGTAAACCTTCACGAATAGCACTTGAACTAATACCACCGATTACAGGAGATAAAACTCTTTCCCAGGGTAATTCCGAATAGTACCGATAAAGACTGCGGATTTTCTCCAAACCATATTCGCTAATACTGCTAAAATCAGAGCTCTTCATATTGGCTGCTCGTAGTAATTTTAGATGCCATGATTCACAGTCAGGGAATGCAGTGAGGAGATCTTCTTCAAAATTAACCCAATTCCTTCTTTCAGGTCTCCAGCCATCATAGAATTTTCGTGCTTTTCCCTGTAATGCTTCACCAGCTTTCAAAATCATCATATGATCATCGATTTTAAATCTTTCTTTAATGTCCTTAACATCTCTAAGCCATTCTTCTGTGGAATATTTACTTTTGTCAGGATCATAATTCACTAACGAAAAATTACCCTCATAATTAGTACGGGTAGATGATTGATTTGTATGCGATGGACCTGGCTGCGATGCATTTAAAAGCTGACTGAAAAACAATTGCATAAACTGTTGCATACCTGATACAGTAGGTTCAGAATTCGGTAATTGATTTACATCATTTTGATTGATTGCTTCACTTTGCTGTAATGTAGATTCTCCTCTATCTCCAGACGCACCATTCATTTTGAGCTTCACCTATTTCACTTACTAACACTAATAATCCAGATCACAGAATCACTTATCGGGTCGCATGTGTTGAATCCCACTTCTGATGTAAGGATAGGGTGCAAAAATAAAAGAAAACACAAACTCAATATATGGATCCAATCATTTATTTCTGTCTGCCACGAAGTACAACACACAACTGACTAAAAAATCAAGTTACACTCAACATATAAACGTAAAACAATTAATAAGAATGATAATAAAGGTCCAGTCATGTAATACGTAAATTTAATTAACATTAATATAATCAATATTTTATGGTATTACAAAACAACTCAAATACAAACAATAATAATATGAACAATTCCTAACATATATATATATATATATATATATATATATATATATATATATATATATATATATATATATATATATATATATATATATGAAATCTGTTACTGCGTGCCAAACTAGGGTCATAAGGCTACACGCGCCAAATGCCTCGCTAAATTTATACGTTATTATATGTTATAGCAATTGAAAAATATATTATTTATATGTGTGTGTCTTGATGTATAATAATATATTTTAACAACATATAACATTAATAATTTTTATTGTATTTATATTAAGTGACACATAGTTACTCACGCATTTTCTCCAAAAGATAAAAACTTATGTATATTTTACAAATTTCACTATTGTATGGTTTATTTTTATGTAAATTAATGAATTTTATTAATTTTAAACAATCATTCATATATTGGCATTTGTTAAGGAGTCACTTCCGTGAAGTTTATAAGGCGTCCTGACTTCCATATTAATTAATGGATATATATATATATATATATATATATATATATATATATATATATATATATATATATATATGTATATATATATATATATATATATATATATATATATATATATATATATATATATTATTAAAAATTACATATATAGGCTTAGGGGAACTTCTATATTAAGGTTTTCAAAAGAAGGGTAAAAAATATTATTTTAAAAATTTATAAACAATTGTACATACTTAAAATACAAAGTCATTTCTATCACTGTAATTGTGTACAAGATATTGAAGCGTATGACTGACTTCCGCAACGTAGCCAAATTTCATGTCAGACAAACCACATATCAACAAAACATCAAATAACGTACATGATGAATAAGATCTCACTCTGTGTTAACGAAGCGTCATAATGGCGAATTTTGAGCTATTATCTTTGTTTAAAAAATTATAATTTTGTTGTACATCTTGAAAAAATCAGCCTGTATGTTAAATTTATTATTATTATTATTTGCATATCTTTAAATAACAAAACATGAAATAAAATCAATTTATATAAATATTATTTTTTACTGTACTGTTTAATCAACATTATAACAAATTAGAAATGTAAATATTTTTATAATAGTTGTGGTGTCAATACAAAGATAAAAAAATTCCCCATCCGAAAATATCAAATACGTAAAAATTATCCAGTATTTTAGGCCCATAAATTAATTTTAAAATTTATTCATTTTCTTATTAATAGCAATACCCATGGCATATTTGAATAAAAAGATAAACAAATACATGACAATTTACCTGTTAGAATAGGTTAATGTCTCTTGTCAATGTCAAATAACCGATTCTGACAGATAAAAAGCATTTGTTTATCTTTTTGTTTAAATTGAGCATGTATCTTGCCATTAATAGGAAAATGAGTGAATTTTAAAAATTATTTATGGGCCTAAAATATTGGATAGTTTCCATCTATTTGGTATTTTCGAATGAGGAATTTTTTTATCTTTGTTTTGAGACCACAATCATTGCAGTAAGTTAAAATGGGGGGCAACGGTTTGCAAAAAATTGATTTCCCATGTTAATGTACACCTTCAAAAAAGTCACCCTGTTTATCCACTGTGGACTGGAAACATACGGAATCCCCATATTAATCATTTTAGGTTTTCTCTCATTTTTTTTTGTATTAGCTATAAAATAATTAATTAATAATTTTTTTACTTAATTTTATTAAAATAGTAATGTAAGCATTGTGATGAAGATATTTCTCGTTGAAAATTCAATTTTTTAGCATATTTGTTTTATTCAAAATATTATGATTGGTACATCAAAGGGAATAATGACTATTATTCCCGGGTCATTATTCCCTGCGGTATTTATACTTAGCATTATATATCTAAAACTACATAATTAATGAACATATTATTAGTTAGTTGTAGATAAAATGATTTTATCTACGATTAACAAAGAATATGTACAGAATGTCTCATTTTCGATGTTTTTTAAGGTATCTCGGGTAATATTACCGATAAATCAAAACCGTTTGCACATTGCAGGGTCAACTTTTCCAGAAAAGTTTAATAGTCACCACAGGAATTTTCGATCTTCTTTTGTTTCTGAGCTACAGGCAATAACTCGTTTTTCGCTAATTTTGAAAATGTATCATAACTTATTTATTACGATAGTTAGAGAGAAATTGGTTATACATTATTTTTACCGTTTTTTAGATTGAATAAAATGGCGTAATTAGATTTTTTGAAAACTTAATAATTCTTGAGATATAACACAAACTTTTGATTTTTTAAATAAGAACCCATGTTGAAAATAGTCTCGCCGTTTTGCTTAATTTATAAGCCTTTCAATGATGTGTAACAAGTCTACATTCTTTTGTTTTAAACATTAATAAAAGACGAATTATTACTAATTTATTGGGGTGAAAATATTTGAAATTATTAAGAACCAAATGAAAAAATCTCTTACAGATCATCATTTGCATATTTCTAATAGTATTTGTTTCAGTTTTACACATTTTTTCAATTTATTTACTTCAAAGGCATATTAAATCATTTTTTTCAGATTGTGTCAAAGCCAACTGTAACGTAGATAAATAGTAATTTAACTAACACGAAAATAATTAATTAAGAATAATTTTTAAACACAATTAATAGATATAGAATTAAAATAAACAAATGATGATCTGTAATACATTTTTTCATTTGTTTCTTAATAATTTCCAATATTTTCACTCCAATAAATTAATAATTCGTCTTTTATTAATGTTTAAAACAAAAGAATGTAGACTTGTTATATATCATTGAAAGGCTTATGAATTAAGCCAGAAGACGAGACTATTTTTAACATAGGTTCCCATTTAAAAAATCAAAATTTTGTGTTATATCTCGAGAATTATTAAGTTTTCAAAAAATCTAATTACGCCATTTTATTCAATCTAACAAACGGTAAAAATTTTGTAAAAACAATTTTTCTCCAACTATCATAATAAATAAGATATGATATATTTTCAAAATGATCGAAAAACGTGTTTTTGACTGTAGCTTAGAAACAAAAGATGATCGAAAATTCCTGTGGTGACTATTAAACTTTTCTGGAAAAGTTGACCCTGGAATGTGCAAACGGTTTTGATCTATCATTAATATTACCCGAGATACCTTAAAGAAACATCGAAAATGACACATTAAATATGTGGTTTTTGCTACAAAATAATAAGTATAAATCCCGCAGGGAATAATGACCCGGGAATAATAGTCATTATTACAAAATACATATGCAAAAAATTGAATTTTCAACAAGAGATATATTCATCACCATGGTTACATCACAATACATTGCAGTGTTAACCTAACTAATTTCAATGAAAAATGCGTCATGTGGATTATTTACTTTGTGGTTATGAAACGGAATTATAAAAAATCTTGTATATAATACATTAATCGTAGATAAAGTGTAGTATACAACTCGCTATAATGGCTATTATTACCTCGGATGATTAGAACCCTGGCTCGCTCATCCTCGGTAATAAGAGCATTCATTATAGCGTCGTTGTATAATATACTATTATAGCTAATACAAAAAAAAATGAGAGAAAACCTAAAATGATTAATATGGGGATTCCGTATGTTTCCAGTCCACAGTGGATAAACAGGGTGACTTTTTTCAAGGTGTACATTAACATGGGAAATCAATTTTTTGCAAACCGTTGCCCCCCATTTTAACTTACGGCAATGATTGTGGTCTCAATACAAAGATAAAAAAAATTCTCATTCGAAAATACCAAATAGGTGGAAACTATCCAATATTTTAGGCCCATAAATAATTTTTAAAATTCACTCATTTTCCTATTAATAGCAAGAGACATGCTCAATTTGAACAAAAAGATAAACAAATGCTTTTTATCTGTCAGAATCGGTTATTTGACATTGACAAGAGACATTAACCTATTCTGACAGGTAAATTGTCATGTATTTGTTTATCTTTTTGTTCAAATATGACATGGGTATTGCTATTAATAAGAAAATGAATAAATTTTAATAGTTATTTATGTATTAAGGGCATAATCAGAAGATTGTAGCACGGGGGAATATTTAAAGCTCAACGCGTAGCGGAGAGCTTTAATTTTCCCGAGTGCTATAATATTGATTATGCCCGTGGTACATACAACGTTTTATTTTATTTTGGTTCTCAAAATTCAAGGATTTCATTGGTACGAGATATTCGGTATCGTGCTGGCGCTGTAAATTTTAAGTATGCTGTGGTTTCTAGCTACATTGTTTGTTTAAAACAAATTTTAATTTAGTGTCAATTGAAAATGGAAGATATCGATTATTTAAAAGAAATATCAAATCAATTTGACGATGCCCAAAGCAAGTTGTCCACAGAAGTGAAAAGACGTATACGAGAAAGAATACGATTAGTTTTACGAGCAGTGGTGTTTAAATAATGTGATTTATCCAATTTATTATGTTGTCTGACATTTATCTAAAAACTACGATTTTGACGTTTGAATAGCTGTTGCTTGGCAACTTTATAAGCTCTCGGGCGATAAAAGCCAAATTGCGCCCGTTTTTGAGGGTGGATAAACAAGTTTATGATTCCAAAATAAAATAAAATTAATTTATGGGCCTAAAATACTGGATAATTTTTACGTATTTGATATTTTCGGATGGGGATTTTTTTTATCTATGTATTGACACCACAACTATTATAAAAATATTTACATTTCTAATTTGTTATAATGTTGATTAAACAGTACAGTAAAAAATTATATTTATATAAATTGATTTTATTTCATGTTTTGTTATTTAAAGATATGCAAATAATAATAATAAATTTAACATACAGGCTGATTTTTTCAAGATGTACAGGGTGTCTCATTTTCGATGTTTTTTTAAGGTATCTCGGGTAATATTAATGATAGTGCAAAACCGTTTGCACATTGCGGGGTCAACTTTTCGAGAAATGTTTAATAGTCACCACAAGAATTTTCGATCTTCTTTTGTTTTTGAGCTACAGGCAAAAACTCGTTTTTTGCTCATTTTGAAAATATCTCATATCTTATTTATTATAATAGTTAAAGAAAAAATGTTTTCACAAAAATTTTACCGTTTCTTAAATCGAATAAAATGGCGTAATTAGATTTTTTGAAAACTTAATGATTCTAGAGATATCACGAACTTAAATGGGAACCTATGTTGAAAATAGTCTCGTATTTTTGCGACATGATTCTAACAACTTTTTCAAAAAAACAAAAGACAATCAAGTTTCAAATTTTTGACATATGTGCATGACAGCTCTTGAAAAAACATTTCATTTAACATCAAACACGCAATGATTTTAACAACTTTTTTCAAAAAAACAAAAGACAATCAAATTTCAAATTTTTGACATATGTGCATAACAGCTCTTGAAAAAACATTTCATTTAACACCAAACACGACATGATTCTAACAACTTTTTCCAAAAAAACAAAAGACAATCAAGTTTCAAAATTTTGACATACGTGCATGACAGCTCTTGAAAAAACATTTCATTTAACACCAAACACGACATGATTCTAACAACTTTTTTCAAAAAAACAAAAGACAATCAAGTTTCAAATTTTTGACATATGTGCATGACAGCTCTTGAAAAAACATTTCATTTAACATCAAACACGCCATGATTTTAACAACTTTTTTCAAAAAAAACAAGACAATCAAGTTTCAAATTTTTGACATATGTGCATGACAGCTCTTGAAAAAACATTTCATTTAACACCAAACACAACATGATTCTAACAACTTTTTGCAAAAAAACAAAAGACAATCAAGTTTCAAATTTTTGACATATGTGCATGACAAATCTTGAAAAAACATTTCATTTAACATCAAACACGCCATGATTTTAACAACTTTTTTCAAAAAAACAAAAGACAATCAAGTTTCAAATTTTTGACATATGTGCATGACAGCTCTTGAAAAAACATTTCATTTAACACCAAACACGACATGATTCTAACAACTTTTTCCGAAAAAACAAAAGAAAATCAAGTTTCAAATTTTTGACATATGTGCAAGACAGCTCTTGAAAAAACATTTCATTTAACACCAAACACGACATGATTCTAACAACTTTTTTTAAAAAAAACAAAAGACAATCAAGTTCAAATTTTTGACATATGCGCATGACAGCTCTTGAAAAAACATTTCATTTAACATCAAACACGCAATGATTTTAACAACTTTTTTCAAAAAACAAAAGACAATCAAATTTCAAATTTTTGACATATCTGCATGACAGCTCTTGAAAAAACATTTCATTTAACACCAAACACGACATGATTCTAACAACTTTTTCCAAAAAAAACAAAAGAAAATCAAGTTTCAAATTTTTGACATATGTGCATGACAGCTCTTGAAAAAACATTTCATTTAACACCAAACACGACATGATTCTAACAGTTGAATTACTACGGACGGCTGTTATTGGGCGCGGAGTAGTACCTACGCGAGACAAAATAGTGCCAGTTTGAAATAATACATTTGAATTTAAATAAATATGTTTGATATATTTTATTGACAAATCTTGAATATCGTACGGTATGGCCAGCTAAAATATCTTCTTCTCAAGATGTCAAGTGATGTTTTTATTGGGTTATATACGAAAGAAACTATGTACACATATATAAAGAAGTGTGCTGAATCTAAATTTGCAATCCCCAGGTCGCTATCTCGATTAGTTTTCGAGATATTCAATGATAAATTGTTTAAATCTATTGACACTTACCGTCACTAACTCGTTGGAATTTCAGGATTTCTGGAAGGATTTAAAAATAATCAAATGTACAATTTCACAGGAATAATCGTTTATTCAAAACAGGATAATACAATGAATAGGATAATATCCATAAACAATTGACACAGGATGTGAAGGATAAAACACGAGTTGGATGGACGGCGTGAACTTGATAAGAAAACAACTTACCCTACCATCAAAGATTTAGGGCGCGATGTCTGTCCATCTGTTCGGCCGCAGGGCTCTATCTATATACATGCGCTGTCTTCAGCCAATCGTCGTTCAAGTTGTTCCACAAGTTTAACAACTCCAGAATTACGTCAAGCAATGTCTGTATGTCTGTCCATTTGCACGATTCATTTCTTACAGATATCAACAACAATGAAAACATTTGTAACAAACGGAATCACAAATATATTCACGTACCAGCCACAAGAATTTCTCCAGCAATGGAACTTCATTTTCAATTGCTCATAACAACTCAACGGGTACAAATATCGTCAATTCGACTACAGAATCGGATTCCTTGGACTTTAAACAATAAATCACAACATTTTCATCCTTTAAAACTGTTTGATATAAGATTCGGAAAATATTTTGTCTTATGGTGTCCGTTGACGATTTCCATAACCTAAAAAAATGTTTTGGTTAAATTACTATTTCAGAAAACACGAAAATTTATGTAGAATATGTAAAATTAAGTTTATAATCTTAATTTACACTTGTGGTAAACCCGTTTCAATACCTGAAACATAATAAATTTACATATCTATTCTAATATTTTCTGGATTTTTACTGGATTAAAATTCTTAATAGGTATATCAAATATAGGATCCTATGCACGATTTACTGCGTTTATAAAAAAGCATCCTTCACGATATTATAGAAAATTTGGTAAAATTATCCATTAATGATATTTTAAAAAATTTGGTGCATGGATGCTTCTTTTTTACTGGATTAAAATTCTTAATAGGTATATCAAATATAGGATCCTATGCACGATTCACTGCGTTTAAAAAAGCATCCATGCACGATATTTTAGAAAATTTGGTGCATGGATGCTTGTTTTTTACTGGATTAAAATTCTTAATAGGTATATCAAATATAGGATCCTATGCACGATTCACTGCGTTTAAAATAAAGCATCCATGCACGATATTTTAGAAAATTTGGTGCATGGATGCTTCTTTTTTACTGGATTAAAATTCTTAATAGGTATATCAAATATAGGATCCTATGCACGATTTACTGCGTTTAAAAAAAAGCATCCATGCACGATATTTTAGAAAATTTGGTGCATGGATGCTTCTTTTTTACTGGATTAAAATTCCTAATAGGTATATCAAATATAGGATCCTATGCACGATTCACTGCGTTTAAAATAAAGCATCCATGCACGATATTTTAGAAAATTTGGTGCATGGATGCTTCTTTCTTACTGGATTAAAATTCCTAATAGGTATATCAAATATAGGATCCTATGCACGATTCACTGCGTGTAAAAAAAGCATCCATGCACGATATTTTAGAAAATTTGGTGCATGGATGTTTTTTTTTACTGGATTAAAATTCCTAATAGGTATATCAAATATAGGATCCTATGCACGAATCACTGCGTTTAAAAAAAAGCATCCTTCACGATATTTTAGAAAATTTGGTTAAAGCATTCATGCACGATATTTTAGAAAATTTGGTGCATGGATGCTTCTTTTTTACTGGATTATAATTCTTAATAGGTGTATCAAATATAGAATCCTATGCATGATTCACTGCGTTTAAAAAAATCATTCATGCACGATTTTTTAGAAAATTTGGTGCATGGATGCCTCTTTTTTACTGGATTAAAATTCTTAAAAGGTATATCAAATATAGGATCCTATGCACGATTCACTGCGTTTAAAAAAAAGCATCCATGCACGATATTTTATAAAATTTGGTGCATGGATGCTTCTTTCTTACTGGATTAAAATTCCTAATAGGTATATCAAATATAGGATCCTATGCACGAATCACTGCGTGTAAAAAAAGCATCCATGCACGATATTTTAGAAAATTTGGTTCATGGATGTTTCTTTTTTACTGGATTAAAATTCCTGATAGGTATATCAAATATAGAATCCTATGCACGATTCACTGCGTTTAAAAAAAAGCATTTATGCACGATATTTTAGTAAATTTGGTGTATGGATGCTTCTTTTTTACTGGATTAAAATTCCCATTAGGTATATTGAAAGTAGCATCTATGTAGGACTTCTAGAGAAATGATGGGCACACTTTTTCCGACAGGTGTTACCCTAGAATTTTTTTTGAATGCATTGTCAGCCAACTAACATAGATACAAAGTTTTAAATTTGTATGTCCTATAGTACAGGAAATAATTAGATATATCTCAAATTTTATTGTGTAAACACCCCTTACCGGGTATGCCAGAATTTTGGTAAATTTTTTATGAATGCATTGTTACTTAACTCACATAAAGATTTAATTTTTTTTCTCTTATAGTACAGGAAATAATTAAATATATCTGAAATTTTTTCATGTAAACACCCCTTACTGGATACTTTCAGGTAGCATCTAAGCACGATCAAAAATTCGACTTTTTATATATTTCCTAAACTAACAGAGTTAGAAATTTGAAATTTTATATCCAAAGTATATATTTAACAATGCATTAATATAAAAATTACCAAATCTCTGGGAAGTACAGAAGGGGTACTTTACTTGAAAAAAATCGACATTTTTAAAATATTTTCTAAACTAACGGACTTAAAGATTTGAAATTTTATATTTTAATTAATTATTTAAAAATGCATTCATATGAAAATTGCGGGTAACATACGTGACAGGTAAATTATAACAAACACGAATTACGTAAGATCTAAGCGTCAAATCCCAATAGACCATTTCAGAAATTTAAGCAACCCCTACATTTAGTTTTTGAACTAATAAGTTAGTGCCGAGAAATGGCGGCATTTCAAAAATATGCGTGACAGCGCGACCACTTCATGTAGCTACAAAAAGTTCTTAAAATGAATTTTTGTATAAGGTATGTTTAAATTCTTATATTACAAAAAAACTTATTTTAGTATGTAAAAAAGTGAAGTATATTCATCAACCTATAATAAAATATTGTATTACTATACTTTCATAAAAAAATAACCCCTTTTTTTAATTTTAGATCACCTTTAAAAAATTTCGGAACCAAACAATACAATGCAAATGACAGTATTTTGTGGACCAGAAGTTTGGAAAAATTTCCTTCAAATTTTCAAGAAAAATGTATAAATGATTACGAGTGCGACAGAACAAAAAATTACACCTCTGGATACAGAATGTTTAAATCAGAAAAAGTTTTATATACTTTTTTAAACTTTTGTAATGCGGACTACGTGAAATGTAAGGCTTTTGTTGAAGCCAGTATGAAAGTAAAAACAAAGTACTCTGTATGTATAGATATAGCATACACAGGGAGAATTTTAAAAGGACATTGTGAATGTCCTGCTGGCACAGCTGGAAAGTGTAAGCATGTGTATGCACTATTATGGTTTTTGTTGGACTGTTCACGACAGAAACTACGACATATTCCTGATGAATTATCATGCACTTCCAAGAAAAGACAGTGGGGAAATTGTTCATTGAAACATGATAAGGAAAATAAAATAAAATTCAGTGATCTTAATTTCATTAAAAATGATCCAATAAAGCCCAATAAAAAAACGATAACCAATATTAAAAAAAGAAGAAAACATTTGAGAAATAGTAATAATATACCGGTACATATATCATCATTTAAAAGATTGCATAATAGTTTGAACGAAAAAAACATTTCACCCTTACTGGCTGAAACTTTCAAAGAAAATAATTTTACACCGTACTTTTCTGACAGAGAAATAGAAAAATATATACAGTCCAACAAAGAACATGATGCTAACAACAATAGTATAATCGCACGTGAAAGATTGAAATTGCCGGTACGAATTAGAACAAATTATTTCAAAATATAATTTAAATGGTAACGTTTTAAAAATGTGTTCATTGAATATGGAACAATCGAGATCTGTAGAACAACAAACAGTATCTCAAAGTAAGAGCCCTTTATGGTTTTCGGAAAGATCAACCAGAATAACTGCTTCAAATTTTTACAAAATAATTTCAAGGAAAGCTGCAGTTACAGATTCATTTTTAAAAACAATTTTTGGTCGGTGCAAATCGATATCTACAAGATACATGGTAATCGGATTAAATAATGAAGATTCAGCAATAAAATAGTATTTAGATTACAGAGGACTTAGTGAAAGTTATAAGTGTGGTTTTTGCGTTAATCCAGGAGTGCCTTTTCTGGGAGCTACACCCGACAGGATTGTGTATGATTGTAACATTAAATGTTTTATTATAGTGGAAATAAAAACCTTAGCCAAAGCTATTGAAATGAATTTATCCATAATTGACGCAATAGAAAATAAATTAGAACCTTTTTTAGAATACTATAGCAATGGAAATGGTACTCACATAAAATGCAAAAGAAATAGCAACTGTTATTATCAAATTATGGGTCAGTTAGCTTTAACGGGTATAAGTTCTGTGATCTTGTAGTTGATGGTAAAAAAGATATTTTTGTTGAAAGAATTGCTTTTGAAAAGCAATTTTGGCTTGATTTTATGTTACCAAATTTGACAATATTCTGCTCAACATATTATACACCTATGGCTCTTTAACAGATGTACAATTTTATTTGAGTGATATTTTTTTTATAAGACTGATATTTTTTTAAGTTTTTTGTTATATTTGTTTTTATATTTTATTTAAACGACTGATTTACTGTAATATTGTGATTTTACCTTGCATGTGAAATATATTTGAAACTTCCTATATGTTACCGTATATATTTTATTTAAAATGAACCTGGATCAAACCCACCGTGTTTATATGGAAAAACAAGTCAAAACTTTTCTTAATGTTATTAAATAAATAAATAAATATATCATCACGGCATATTACCCATTGCTGGGTGTGCCAATCTGCTTTGTACACAGAATTCGGTAATGATGATGACATATTTGTACCGTGCGGGCGTTTACCAGGCGTCACCTCACGGGCACTCATTGCTGGCCTGGAGAGTGCACCACAGGGATCAATTTTGTGCCATTTAAAATTTGAAATATTTGGCGTCAGTCAGGATCGAACCTGGTTCCCCAGATTCGCGAGCAGACACTCAGGCACGCGGCCACGAGACCCCATGTTATTTCTTTAAACATTCATTTAAAATCGTATCAAAGAAATATGTACTTATAAAATCATTTTTATTAACAAATAATACAAAATATGGTACACATATATACATATTATTTATCTAATAATGGTTCACCAATAAAATTACAAAGGTGACAACATATTTTCCAGATTTGATTAAGTTTATCGTGCATAGAGTTCGGAAATACATATTTCAAAATTCTAAAAGTTTTAACATGGCGGATACAACGTTCTACATGGATACGTAATGAAGCTATATCACTTGTTTTTTTCACATCTTTTATATCAAATTGGCGAGCACCTTTTAAAAAGGGAGGGATATTTAGGGTTACATTAATATTATTAAGGTCTTCTTCAATAGTAAATCCTCTATCCGCCATTACACTATCCCCGGCCTGAAGACAAGACAAGATACCACTATCAAGAATAATTTGCCTATCACTTACGCGACCTGGATATAAATCTGACACAAAACTTATCATTCCATTAGGTGTTATTCCAATTAGACCTTTCGCAGTGTTATGTGATTTATAATTAGAATATGTTGCACTTTGTATTCTATAATCTGACGGAGTTTCTATGTACAGTTCTGTACAATCTAGAATTACTCTCGTGGTAGGGTATAATTCCTTAAATGAATTTGGCATATATTTGTCAACAAGTGTTTTACTTGGCCAAATTGGTATTTGGCATAATTGTGAGGACAAAAAATCTACCCAAAATGTCCACAAAGCACTTACCGTTCCTAATGATATGCTAAATCTGTATGACAAATCTTGTTCTAAAAGTCCCAGTCTTAAACGACATAATACTAAAAATAACTGCTCCGTAAATGATAATGCACATTTTCTACCACGCTGACAATCTAAATTATTACGAGATACATGTCGTGCCAAATTGTATCCAGGCCCAATAAACTCAGCAAATGTTTTAAATCTGTCTGCAGTTTCAAACCCTGTGTAAAATTGCAACTTTGCGTTATTTTTAAGGACATCATTTACACAAAGTACTTTCGATTTTTGTTTTTTTATTTCATGTCGTAATGAACTTAAATAACTTGATAGTTCAACTACTCGTCTTGAAAGGTTTCCATTTTCTTCAGTCAGTCGTTTCACCTAAAATATACACCAATTTTTAGATTTAATGTATGTACTTCGTCATAGAAAAGTAGAAAATTAACCTTATTTTCTAAATCTTCCACTTTATCCAGTAAAGATTCTTTTTCGGACTGGTATTTTTTAAGCGATGCCATGACATTCCCATCAATGTAATAAGTATGATCATGCTCAATATTGTCTGGTTTGTCTACTAACTTGTTTTCAGTCTGAGTTGAGCAGTTTCTCGTAACTACATTACTAATCGTAATATTAAACCCAAGACTTAAATCCTCTTGGGTATTGATGTATTCCAGATCATTGTTCTTTTCTTCTATATTGTGCACCGGAGAATCTAAAATAAATTAATTTTAATACATAAATTATTGTACCTACATCGATAAATATATTTGTATCATACATACGCAATATAAATGTTTCATCGTCAATTACTCGATCATAAGGAAAATATTTAGGAAGTTTGTCTTCTGGTAATTTTCTTCCACTGATATTAAAATGTATTCCACAAATTTTATCAAACTTTTTTGGTTTCCATTGGTTTCTATTAATTCGACGTATCCATTCTCTTCTCCTACTTTTGTTTTGAGGAAAATGGTGAAAAGAAATTTTTTTGGTTCTCTGTGAATTATTATTGCAACCCGGAACGCAGCAAATTGTACCCGTCATATTTATTTGAAAAACGAAACTTGGCAAAACAACTTTACTCGCAAACAAATAAAGAAAACTGTCAAACAAACAGAACTATGAGAACTGTCACATGAACAAGGATGGGTATACGGCACTAAGTTTTTGTCGCAGTCTAACAGTTGGCGCATGCGCCATGAATTTCTGAAATGGTCTATTAGTAGAGTGAGATTCATGATCTTTTCACAAATCCGTCTTCGTTATTTATTCACTTTAATTTGAATTGTTAACGCAGTTCATAGTAACTAAATTATAGAAAAATTTCACTGTTGAGAAACAGTTTTCGATATTAAAATACATAGTGAGCATTTTTTAAATATATATTTTTTTTTAATTATTGACAGTTATCACAAATTTTCATAGTTTTAAATATAATACAAATACAGTTGAGCCAAAAAGGGGTAACACAATTCAAACCTTTATTCTAGCGGTGATTTCCCTTCAGAGCTTGTAGGGTTTGCTATTTTCAGTTGGCTTCTTACTCGGGCAAAAAAAACCTTTCATCAAGTTAGCACTCGTTGGATGCAATTTTTAAATCTATTTTTTTTTTTGTATTTATGCTTTTGATCTAGGGAAGCAACAATCAGAATATTAAAATATAAACATCATATTTCCTATGTTACATATTGTTGTCTCACAACGACATTTTTTGTATCTTTAACTGTTTAAAAAAAATATAAGTGTGTAGTATGGTAATACATGTTGCTATTCCTTACTACCAATATGAATTTTCATGTGTCTGGATAGATCATTATTTCGTCTAAACAGTTTATTGCATATTGTACATTTGTAGTCTTTTATACCACTGTGTATTTTCATATGTGACGATAAACCGGCACTTTGTGTAAATTGTTTATTGCATATTATACACTTATAGTTTTTTATTCCACTGTGTCTATCCATATGGGTTTTTAAATGATTACTTTGTCTAAATTGTTTGTTACAAATTGTACATTTATAATCTTTCACTCCACTATGAATTGTCATATGGGTTTTTAAATTACCCTTTTGCTTAAATGTGTTATTACACGTCAGGCACCGATATTTCTTTATTTGACCATGTTCTTTACTATGACTATCGACAAGACTTTTCTTAGCAAATATTTTTTTACATTCATTTTCTTTGTGAATCTTCTCATGCTCTTCCAAGTTAGATTTTTGCAGAAAATACTTATTACATACATCACAGCTAAAACAGTTTGAATTAACATTTTCAATTTTCTCAATATCATTATTTCCAGTAATTGAATTCTCATATTGTTTGTCACTCTGTTCATCATTATCAGTTAGACATTCTTCCTTCTTAACACTTTGCAATACACTTTTATACACCTCACAGTCTTGGGATACTCCTTCCAGCGGTTCTTCTTTAATATCAATTTCTTCAAACTTTTGATGATAATTTGTTATTGTCGCTGTGTGTTGGTCTTTTGCTACACCGCTCACCGGCTGAAGTTGAGTGTCCATGAAAGCCTCTTGATTCATTTCTAAACGAGTGAAGATTTGTTCCACAATATAAATGGTTTTCGAGCTTTATTTATGTAAGAGTTGATATACTACTTCAAGTGGCATAATCAAACACCGTCATATGTCATCTTAAAGAGAAATCAAACGAAGCTGCTGATGACGAAGAAATGTAGAAATATCAGTGGAACACTTTCATTATAAGAATAATAAAATATTTACGTTGAATACATCTGGAAATTATGATATAATTAATATTATTTAAAGCTAAATTATATATGTTACCTGCTATTTACGAATTTACATTTATAAGTATAAATTGTACATATTTGCGTTTACTGGTTCATAATGAATTTAAGAAATTTGTGATTTAGAATTTACATTTAAAATATCACCATATTTTATATTCTAAATGTAAATTTGTAAATGCGTCCAATCATTTCACGGCATTTCAAACAATGATTTTGATGGGAAAATGACAGTTTCAAGTGACAGTTGAAACATTTTAATTTTGATTTGACAAATGGATTCTGAAAATATGGATATTTTATTATTATTATTTGTAGAACAATACAGATTGATTATGATAAAAGTGATAAATATCATATAACTGTCATCCCATTTGTGTCAAACCACGTGACCCAATGTAAGTTGATTGGGCATATTTCATATCTTTAAATTCACTATAAACCAGCAGGGTAAATCGTAAATTTCAAATCTAAATTTGTAAATCTAAATTTATAAATTAAATCCATCATAAACCAGCCTTTTCAGAACGTACAAATCTAGCACATGAAGTTGGTGTGTATCAACTTCGCGCGCTTGCAAATTTAAAACGTACACTCCGTCCGATAAATTGTAACTAAATATAAATTTTTTAAATCAAAATAAATTAATAGTTATAAGGCGATTTCGGGCGACATACCCGTTCACTTCTTAGGATCAGTTACGGTCACTTGCGGTATGCTATGGTCAGTGGTGGCGCCAAAAATCAATGGTTCACTTGTTGACACCGTGCTTGGAGGTTATGTATATTCTGCGACATTTAATACTGTCAAAAATAGTGTCTGACAATTAAAATGCATTAACGGAGAAAGATAGTTTTTTCCATATTTGTCCAAAAAAGTGTCAACGAAAATAATGTCACTCTGTTTGACATAAGACCACGACTCCGACTGTTTTGACTTTTGACATTTCAAAAAAATACATGATAAAAAGAGATAGAAATAGTGAACAGAGAGCTGACCCGACTAGCAAACCCGTTCAGCTGTGAGCAGTGATCCAAGCATACCGGGTATGTTGTTCCTAGCGCCCGAATGTGTGAACGCACCTGAACGCAACATACCGCAAGTGAACGGTTGTCGCCCGAAATCGCCTATAGTAAGCACTGATAGATGTCATAACGTAATTAATTGTAAAAGTTACAAAAATTTTAATTTATATTATAAATATATGGAAATGGTATGTAAATGTTTATACTATACAAATATATGTAATGGCGGCTCAAACAAGTGCAATAATCGCTGAACTAAACAAACTAAAAAAATCTGATGTGGCCAGCACATTACCTTCCGTCAGTTCTATGTATTCTGTACAAATTTCATACGGAAAGTTCCTTGCTAAATTAAATATTCTATTTCTTGTACATTACCTTCCGGCAGTTGCATGTATTTTATGCAAATTTCATACAGAAAATTATTATTTTGTGACGTTTTCTATATACAGTGTAATGTATCTGCAGAAATAAAAGATTTATTATTATTATTATTTCTTGTACATTACCTTAAAGCAGTTGTATGTATTTTATACAAATTCCATACAGAAAGCAAAAGATCCTATACTTATTTCCAGTAAAATTATAAGACAAACACACTATGTCAATTTCACTTGACACTGACATCTTTCAATCAAAATTTTCTTAATATAGTAGCTGTTTCCACAGCTAAGGCTATTTCATGAAATTTAATTTCTTTATAATTTTTTAACTCTATATCCATTTAATATTAGGTATAAAATGCAGTCAACCCGTATAGAAAATAAAATATTCTTTAATATTTATAATAACATTAAATGTGAAAAAATGATGTTTAACATAGTTTTTTCAAGAAAAACTGTTAAAATCTTCAAATGAGGGTACTTCCGGTTGTCCAATTCTAATCAAAATCTAATCAGCTCTTCGCATGGAAGTTATCGTAGACGAAAATTTTGTTACACACACACACACACACACACACACACACACACACACACACACACGGACACACATACATACATACATACATACATACATACACACACACACATACAGACATCATCGTAAAAATAGTAAAATCGTATTCTAGGGACCCTAAAACGTGCTTATTCATCAAAAACTCACCACCGAATTTTTTGACCAAAGACAATACCTTCCTTACCTAAAGGTGACGGAAGGTAAAAAGTGAACTAATAGACTCAATAATCACCAACGAGTTACCAACACAATACTGTGAAAATGAGATACTAAAAACCTTTAATAATAGAACTTCTACAAACAAGGAGGGCGATAAAAATATTGTTTTCGTAGATGCAAGTGATAACCTCAAATGTGACAATAAAAACTGTTTAAATGTGAGTGAAAAGTGCCTAATACTAGAAAAACTCAATTACCATTTAGAACAAAGGACTATAGATCAAGCTTTAATCATAAATTTACTGACTCCTACAAAAGATAAAACTAAAAATACGCATGGTTCAACAAAAACACATAATTTTAAACATGTAGTGTCCTCTAATGTTTCTTCACATACTAACAGTTCAATTGACGTGCCAAAATTGGTAATAAATAATTCTAAACATGTAAAGAGCAGTGCCAGCAATTCGACTGTAGAAACCAAAAACACCGCAATTGAAAATAAACAAAGTACAACTAACCTAAATGCAAAAATAAATAATAATACAAACGCAATAATTGGTAGTGACACATGTGTTGACAGCTTAATTATTAAAAGCGGTAATAAGAAAAATGTATAAATAAGATTTGAAGGATCCGCCCTCAGACTATTATGGTGCTATTATGTTTAATCTGAGGATCCGCCTCAGTCAACCATCAAGATGGTTTGAGAGCCGCTGATAAAAAGGCCTGGCTATACGTTGGCCGAGCAGCGAGCACAACTACTACGCAGGTCTTAACAAATTATTTAATGAAAAAAATCCCCAATAAAGAGTTTACTGTGGAAGAAATATCAAAACACCACACAAATAAAAGTACCAATAAATCATTTAAAGTAGGCCTGGATAGAGATATACTTGAGGACGTAAACAAACCAGAATTTTGACCATCAGGATTATATATTCAAAGATTTCGGTTTTTTCGGAAATACGGAGAACACCAAGTCAAAAATCCAACCTAACTTTCCTCAAATGATGACAGAAGACAAAAATAATAAAATACGTAAAAATATATCTATATTCTTTCTAAATATACAGGGTCTGTCTAATAAAGTTGACGAAATATGTTTATTTTTAGAGTCTGACAGTAGTGACATACTTTGCCTGACCGAGCACTGGCTAAATAACTCGAATCTCAGTACAATAAATATTCCAAATTATATCTTAGCCAATAGTTACTGTAGAGAATATAATAAGGAACACGGTGGGGTTTGTATGTTTATAAAAAATCATTTAAAACATAAACCTTTGGATTTAGATAAATTTTGTATAAAGTTTCATGCTGAATTTTGCGGCGTTGTATTTCATGAATCAAATATAGCAGTCATAACGGCTTATCGTTCGTCGAAATCTGGTGACTTGCGTATATTTTTTAATAAATTAGAACAATTGTTAATACATTTAACAAAACAATCTTACAAATATCATTATTCTAGGAGATTTTAATATTCATTTCTTAAATAACAATGCAACGACTATAGCTATTTGTGTATTAAGAGCGCAAAATGGGACATTGTCGATTGAGAGGTTGTTGCCGCGCTCCTGCGTCGCGCGGCATTCTCTCGAAATCGACAATGTCCATTTGCGCTCTTAATACACAAATAGCTATAGTCACACAAGATTTTTTCTACAGTCGCCACAATGGGATCCTCCACCATAACAAAAATTTATTTTTTATTTATTTATCGGTATTTTCCATTCTTCTTGAGCTATTGCTTCAATCTAATCTAAGCATTTTATACTTTCGTTTTTGTAAATGAATGCCCTATTTTATTTTCACAGCAGTGCGGCATTTTGTTTGGTTATGTAACATACCAACAGAGCAGTTATATGTCAGATTGACTTAAGTGGGTAATGTGTAACTACAGTGTCATTAATTCCTGACTAAACGTTTCCATTAAGAATGTAGCCAAGTAACATTTCTCAACATTGTATAGTTAGAAATTTGAGGAGCGAGCGTTTTTTTTTACTTTGTCGCTCTAGAGCGGCAAAGTGACATTTTGCGTTGACAAAAGAGAGCGCAAATGGCTACTTTGTATATAGACTGTAGAAAAAAGAAATGTTAACACTGATTAATTATTTTAATATTCATTTCACTATTTCAGACTATACACGAATCACAAAAAAGTCCGCATCATGTATAGATAATATACTAACAAATCTTTCGCCAGATTCTTACACTTCTAAAGCAATCGATCCTGGTTTGTCTGACCACAGTGGCGTATCTTTTACTCTTACAGAGTCATCAAGCTCCAGTACTTTGCCAGTTTTGAACATGAAAAGATCTATCACAACACAAGGATTACAAAAATTCAGAAATTCATTCAGTAGTGTTGACTGGTCCCTATTCTACCAAGCGGACGCTGATGCCAACGAGTTAGCAAATAAGCTCGTGTCAACTTTAAAAAATATGGTATGTTCTAACTTTCCACTGCAAAAATACCAGCCCTCTGCTATGCCCTTTACTTGGTTTAATGATAATATACGTAAAATTAGAGACACGTTATCTATAACTACGCATATTTTCAATGTCACTCGTTCACCGGAACATTTCACCATATTTAAAAAGCTGCGCTCTCTATATACCGAGAAAATTTTAGTTGCCAAAAAAATGGCATACGAAAGTTTTCTCAGTAATTCCAGTAATAAATTAAGGGACTGTTGGAAATTTGTTAACCACGAGAGAAATAAGACGAGTAACAATAGTACTCCTAATTTTTCTGGTAACGATATTAACAAATTTTTCAGTGAAGTTGGTTTAAATACTTTAAACTCGCTCCCTAATACCGGTTCAGATAATAATGTTACACTTCAAAGCATTATTCCGCAACCAAATTCATTTTTTATGGAACATGTTACTGAGGACAAAGTTACATTTACCATACTTAACATAAATGATTCATCTTGTCCAGATATCTATGAATTAAATAGCAGAATTATTAAATCCCTTGTCGACATTATATCATTACCATTGACTAGTCTTCTTAATAAATGTATAGATGGTGGGATCTTTCCGAATGCATTTAAAGTTGCGAAAGTCATACCTATACATAAAAAGGGTAATACATCGTCGCTAGATAATTATCGTTCAATATCCATACTGCCTATAATCGGTAAAATATTTGAAGCATTAATAAAAAAAAGACTTGATTCATATATTGACAAATTCTCTATACTTAATCCCTGTCAGTACGGTTTCCGCAAATCATGTTCAACATCTAAAGCTCTAGCTAAAGTAACTGCAGAGATCGTAGAGGGATTTGAGAACCATAAACTAACTGCTATTACACTATGCGACCTATCCAAGGCGTTCGATTGCGTTTCCCATACCATGTTGGTTGAAAAACTAGAACTCTATGGAATCAGAGGCATACCACTTATGCTTTTAAAATCTTATCTTCAAGATCGACTACAATGTGTATACTTACATCATTCATTCTCTGATTGTCTCCCAAATGAACATGAAGTTCCACAGGGGTCTATTTTAGGTCCACTACCTACTTTATATATATATATATATATATATATATATATATATATATATATATATATATATATATACATATATACTTGTCGTTAATAGAAATTCACCAAAACAGACATTTATACAAACAAAATAAAGACATTCACCAGCACGTGACACGACAAACTGATGACATTAGAGTTCCTCGTTTCAGACTCGCGAGTTCAGCTAGAAACTCTTTAAATCTGAATTTATATAACCATGTTCCAAATAATATTAGAGCACTTAATTGCCAACAAATAATGTTAAAAATACAAAAATAATTTACAAAAACTTTACAATAAATTTTCTATTAACCCACCATTTCGTTCTACGCACTTCTGCGCCCTTCGTTCTGTTCCTTCTATAACTTTTCTCAGCATTCTTGGCCTACTTTGATTTATAATTCTTACTGTGGCATTTCTTAATTCGTTTTCATTCTGATATTCCCGAATAAAAAAATATTTTTTAAGTATCCCCATAAAAAAATCTAAAGGTGTTAAATCTGGAGATCTAGCAGGCCACTTGATTTCGCTGTTGGTCCCCATCCATTGTCCTCCAAATCTAATATTTTAATATTGTATTAATAACATTTTTTGTTAATATCTCTGTTAATTATAAAAATAAATTATTACTATTTTATATCATTGTAAAGCTAAAAAAAATCTCTTTTCAATGGCGTAACTTTCCAATATGGCGTCCATATAAAAATTAAAACTTTGACATCAATCCTCGAAAACCAACATTGATAAAAAAAAATTGAGCATCGCCAGTTGAAAGAACATAAAAAAAAGTGCCCTAAAGATGTGCAAACCAAAATCCAGTATAATTTCACACTTCGAAGTTATTTGCAAAAATAAAAAACTGCAAAATTTACATTTTCGCCTATATCTAGTGACCTATGCATTTTTTCGCAAACAACAAAATACCATTAAAATGGTCTCCTAATGGGGCAACTTTTGTCTAATTCAACCAACCTCGTAGCTCTTACGGTTCTCGAGATCCCAATGCATTCGTACCTTAAATGGGACACTCTGTATATATTATATATATATATATATATATATATATATATATATATATATATATATATATATATATATATATATATATATATATATAAAATTTATTTATTTACAAATTTATACTATAGAATACAATACCAAAGGAAGAATTCATGCATTATCCGCCGTACTGAGTTCTTTACATATTCGTTAAATGTTGCAACTATTTGAGGCCTTCCTCCATAATGGTTGGAAGATGTAACAAATCCTTTCTGCTTATATTCTTTAACTACCCGATAAACAGTAGATTTTGCTACTCCTACAGAAAGAAATTCATCATTATTATGGCACTAAAGTATATAATTTTATTTGATTTTTCTTACCTAATGTACGAGAAATTTCGCATACTATAGCTATGTTCTTACCGGCGGAATTTTTCAAACTTTTGAACATATTTAATATGCTCTGCTTTTCGGCGACAGATAAATGCCCCAAATCAAAGCGTTTTCTTTTCTTTATAGGTGAAAATTCCGTACTTATACCAGGCTTTTCACCCATGATTCAAAATAAATAAGTTCAAATAAAATTCAAATATAAAGCAAAAATCGAATATGAAAAAAACTAAATGAAAAAAAAAAATACGAGTAAAAACAAAACTCGAATATAAAACACTAAATGAAAAAACACGAGTAAAAGAAAACTCGAATATAAGAAAATCGAAATGAAAAAAACTCGAATATAAAAAACTAAATGAAAGAAACACAAATAATATCGATACAATCAACATTATTATTTCTTAAAAGAACTGATTTATTTTAAAGTCGCAGACATGTGAAAAACCAAAACAGAAAAAGATAACCTCCAAACTAATGACAACTAATACATCAAATAAAAGTAAAATCTTTGTGCAGTGTAAACCTGACGAAGCACTATCCAATCAGAAGCGTCAGTTTTGGCGTTTAAAATTTAAAGTACTCCTCCTAGTTTAAAAACAGGGTATAGCTACCCCAGATTTTGCCGCCAGTTGCAAAAAATGAGTTTTTAGCTATTTTCTTGAAATCAAGATTTTACAAGAATACAAAATTAAAACTCGTAATTTTTTGTACAGGTGCCTCATTTTCGATGTTTTTTAAGGTATCTTCGGGTAATATGAATGATAGATCAAAACATTGTACATTGCAGGGTCAACTTTTCGAGAAAAGTTTAACAGTGACCACAGGAATTTTCGATCTTCTTTTGTTTCAGAGCTACAGACAAAAACTCGTTTTTCGTTCATTTTGAAAATATATCATATCTTATTTATTATGATAGTTAGAGAAAAATTGTTTTTACAAAATTTTTACTGTTTTTTAGATAGAATAAAATGGGAACCTATGTTGGAAATAGTCTCGTCTTTTTGCTTAATTTATAAGCTTTTCAATGATATATAACAAGTCTACATTCTTTTGTTTTAAACATTAATAAAAGACTAATTATTAATTTATTGTGAAAATATTGGAAATTATTAAGAAACAAATAAAAAAAATTATTACAGATCATCATTTGTTTATTTTGATTCTATATGTATTAACTGTGTTCTCAAAATTATTCTTAACTAATTATATTCGGGTTAGTTAAATTACTATTTATCTACGTTATAGTTGGCTTTGACACAATCCGGAAAAAACGGTTTAATAAGTAAATTAATTGAAAAAATGAGTAAAACTGAAACAAATACTATTAGAAATATGTAAATGATGATCTGTAATAGATTTTTTCATTTTTATTTCTTATTAATTTCCAATATTTTCACCCCATTAAATTAATAATTCGTCTTTTATTAATGTTTAAAACAAAAGAATGTAGACTTGTTATATATCATTGAAAAGCTTATAAATTAAGCAAAAAGGCGAGACTGTTTTCAACATAGGTTCCCATTTAAAAAATCATAAGTTTGTGTTGTATCTCGAGAATTATTAAGTTTTCAAAAAATCTAATTACATAATTTTATTCCATTTGAAAAACATTAAAAATTTTATAAATACATTTTTTCTCTAACTATCATAATAAATAAGATATGAGATATTTTCAAAATGAGCGAAAAACGAGTTTTTGCCTGTAGCTCAGAAACGAAGGAAGATCGAAAATTCCTGTGGTGACTATTAAACTTTTCTCAAAAAGTTGACCCTGCAATGTGCAAACGGTTTTGATCTATCGGTAATGTTGCCCGAGATACCTTTAAAAAACATCGAAAATGAGACACTTGTACATAAAAAGGTTCTTACATTTTTTAACATTTTTTTTAATGATTTTTATACAAAAATATAACAGATATAAATTATTTCTGTTTCGTATTTGCAATTAAATTATATAAGTGATATGTTTTAAATAAATAAAATATAAATAATACCATGGCTTACCTATTTCTGGGTGTGCCATTTAGCAAATTGATTTGCTTCTACCCGTAGATTTTAGTAATAACACAAGTAAAAAATATTTTTTCTACAGTCCATATACAAAGTAGCCATTTGCGCTCTCTTTTGTCAACGCAAAATGTCACTTTGCCGCTCTAGAACTTAATAATAAAATAAAAAATAATGTATAATCAAATAAAATTGATAACATTAAAAATGATATGCATCTAAAATTAGAATAAATAAAAATATAAAATATCTGAGGTGGCCAACACATAACCTCCCGTCAATTCCATGTTTAAAATAACAATGAGCTTTATACTTAAAGTATCACTTCCGATTGATTGTTTGTAAACAAAATCTAATTTCTCGTTCTAATAAATATAGAAGTCTGTAATACGAAATTTTGGATTATATTTTGTTTTTCCTCGGAAATCTGTTAAGAGCTCCAAATGAAGTACCACTTCTGGTTTATCATAGAAGTATAGTCAAAATTGAGTTTTAAATATGAAATTTGATAAGTTTTGGATAATGTTTTAAATATATTTTTTCAAGAAAATCTGTTTATAGCTTTCTGTAAACTACTCCTTCCGGTTTATCAAGTTTAGAAGAAAATCTAATATGTGGTTCTCATTAATTATAAAAGTCTTAAATATCAAATTTTGAAAAGTTTTGGAATGTATCAACATATTTTTCGCGAAAATATGTTGAGAACTTCAAATAAAGTATCACTTCCGGTTTATCAATTTTAGCCAAAATCTAATATGTTATTTGCCTTGATATGATAGTCTTAAATACTAAAATTGAAAATTTTTGGATTATATTTTAATACAATTTTTCATTAAAAACTGTTATGGGCTTCAAGTAAAGTATCACTTCCGGTCGTTTTTACCCCCAAGATAACATTGGTTTCATTTCCGCTGTACTCCCAAGCATATGATTGGTGCATTCTGAGCATGCGCATTGAGATAGTAATATGGTCTATTGCAATGATTTATAGCAATTTTAATCTGTTATTCTTCTTCGTGTTTTCGTCGTTAAAAATATCTATTTCTGTCCGCTGTCATCTCTCGACTACGACTGCCGTTTGGCTGCGCCCGGCACGCACTCCCCCTCCGGAGGATACTTCAGGTACCCTCCTACATGATTGTTATAAAAATAATACCTTTCTGGTTGATGTGTACTAGTTTCAGGATCTGCTTTTAACAATTTTTGACAGTTATTTTTCTGTTTATTGTGATAATCTTTATTAATTTTTGATCTAGTTTTTTTTCTTGATGTTTTAAATATTTCTCGTTCCATTTGAAGTCTAGCTTTACGTTTAATGTAATGATCTCTATTGATTTCTGCTCTAGTTTTTGTCTTTTTTTCCGGTTTAGCGTTTGTTTCGTGTGTTTGTATATTATGTTGTTGTTGTTGAGTTTGATTTTGGTGTAGTGCGACTATCTTTTGAATGGGCCTAAAAAAATAATAAAACATTTTAAGGAAACTTTTACATTATACAGAAACTGTAACTAAGAATATCTGCCAGTGGCGGCTCGTGTCTTTTCAATCGGAGGGGCGCAGTAATTTTACAAATTAAGATGATTAATGCTTTCTTATTGTAACGGGAAAGCTGGCGTCTAAATTTAATTATTTCGAAGACATGATCTATTGTATTCGATGTTTTTATAGCGAGGAATATTAGAGTAAAAACGACTACAACGTCATCGGAGAATATAAACCCCCGTCTATTCTAATTCATAGCCACATGCGCTATCCGCTACAATGACAGATGTCAAAAGTAATATTTTTATTTTATTTGTGTAGATTATTAAGATCTCATCACGATTACTGACATATTAAAAACTAAAAATTACCAATATGAAGCACAATCATTTAAATTTTTAAAAGATAAGTTTAGAATATACAATTATTATGTAAATAAGAACCACAGATATTAAATTTGATGTGATAATAACAACCCAAATAATATAATCACATTACTTACAAATAAATAGGGAAATGAATTACCGACAATGGCGGCGATCTTGGCCCATGGCCATACCCTGGTTATTAAGGTACCCTAATAGCGGGATTGGGCTATGTTAGCCTCACGCTATATGAATTAGAATAGACCCCCAGGAAAGGCATTCGACAGTCTAATATAAATAAGCGTCGTGAAATAAATAATTGGTGATATAAACAAGTAGTCGACGAGTGGTGATAACAAATAAATGTAGTTATAAGATGTCTGTCAGAAAAGTATCTGACCTTATTTTTTATGCGAAAACCTGATGGATTTGAATCAAGCGCGCTTGCATGAGCCGACCTTGAACCTTCGTGCGCATGCGTGAATTTTTCCCGCCTGTCGATAGCGTTTGTTGCTGGCAAGCAGCATTTGAGTGAGACAGTGTGTAGTGCTCTCGTTGGTTTTTCATTGCAAGGAAAATGACGGAACGGCTGGAGCAGCGCTATTGCATCAAATTTTGCCAGGTGGAAACCATTCGGAATATTCAGACGGCTTTTGGTGACGATGCTATGGGCATCACACAGATTAAGGAGTGGTACAACCGGTTTAAAGACGACCGAACATCGGTGGAGAGCGAGCCACGCTCCGGTCGGCCATCAACATGCCGAAATGACAAGGTCATTGCCAAGCAGTTTGTTCGGTGTATTGGCTTTAAATCTAATAATTTTATTCCTACATCTGGTGTACCACAAGGATCAAATTTAGGGTCACTCCTTTTTATTTTATTCATAAATGATATTACTAAGTGCTTGGAATATTCAGAATCACTGCTATATGCTGATGATTTAAAATTATTTAAAGTCATTAGGTACGTTCAATAAGCCCAGCAAAACAAGCAACCGGAAGTAAAATTTGTTGAACGACATTGCTAGCCTAGCATTTGCTTGATTTGCTCGCAAGCAATCCAAGCCACAATTTTCTCGCTTGTCAAATATATTGGCGGGAAATACAAATTTTACATACATGAAGTTAACTTGAATTGATTCTATTTCTTTATATGGAGTGTGTCTCTCAACCACATGTAAAAAAGGCTTTGAGATTTTTATGATGGATGTTTATAACATTATTAAATTTGAAATATTTTGTTATAGTTAACATAGCTTCTTTCAAATTAATCCCACTATCTGAAAATAAATATATAAATTCATTTTCCATAGGTTCGCAGACCAAGAAAAGAGATACAACAGATACACAATTATAGAATGTTATATTTGACATCTATATACATTTCCCGATGACAGTTGTGGATGAAAGTTAGTCATATAGCTAGCAAATCGTTCAGCGAACTAAGCAACAAGTCTCGTTTGCTTACCTAGCATTTGCTAGATTTGCTTACTTCATTGAACGCACCTATTGATTCAGTTTCTGATTGTCAACAGCTTCAGAAAGATATTGATAACCTTCTACCTTCTGTAATTCAGTGATTAATTTCTAACCAATAACTTAAGAGTCCTGTTACATACTGAACAACAACCGTTTGTATCAGGAATTTTAGTTTTTGAGATATACCTTATAGTAATAGTATAGTAGTTGTCATATTCTTTATCACTATTAATTGTACATTCTTCCTTCTTTATATCTTGCAATAGATTTTCATCAAATTCACAGTCTTGGTGATCTTCGTCGAGCGGTTCTTCTTTAATAAAAATTTCTTCGAAATTTTGATAATTCATTGTATGTTCGTCCATCGCTTCAGCCCTAACTGCGTTTATTTGAGTGTTCATGGATGTTTCTTGACATGAATTGAAACAAGTAAAACAGATGCACACAAGATTCCTTTTTAACTTTATAGCTAATTATCTAAAACATAAATTTTTATTTTTGAAATATTTATTTTGGCTGCGGTCATCACGGCACAACGCTGACTATCTACATATACTTACAATATGGTAGATTTTTACAATTACAGAACAGATAACTAATCAACTTCGTGTAATGTGTTGGTTTTGTAAAATGCAGAGGTTAGAATTTATGTTTGTATTACAATTTGTCTCATAGATGGCATTGTAGCATAAAGCTTATTAAGGTACCTTTATAACCAGGGTATGGCCATGGCGTGGCTCACGTTTCGTCCGCCATTACCGAGCCATCTATTATATATGTTATTCTTGTGCAAATTATTATGTATTTTCGTGGATATTTGTTTTATTTTAATGAAAAACACATAAGCTTATGTCTATAAACTTACAGTATAAATTCTTTTATTATTTTTAAATTATTTATATACACTTTTATGCAAATTTTATTCTTTTAGCAGACTCAATACACTTACATTTGAGTATTAAATAGATACATTGGGAGAGCATTCATGAGATGGCACTGCAAACCGTTTAAAAAAGAACTACACAAGAAGTATTACAGCACAGCTGTCAGATGTTGCAGTTTAGTTCAGAGATGTAAATTAAATTGTGTTAACCTGTCTTGTAACTACAAATTATTTGTTTGTAAATAAATCATTTGTAAATATAGTTTAGTGATAGTGATTAAAAAATTTATTAAATATGCGTTCCATGTTTGATTTGTGCTTTATGTGCTCAAATGATAACAAATGCAACATTGTGGACAACAAAATTGTTATTCAAGTAGAATATCTTATGCCGGAAATTGTAAGTAACTTTTTACAGTTTTCTTTAATTAATTTGCTTCACCTCACCTCAGCTCAAAAAGTTAGATCAGTTTGACATGAGCAGATATGAGATTTTTGAGAAATAAAACGATGACAAATTCCGTAAAACATTCAATTAGAAAATATCACTCATGTGATTTAATAATTGCTTCTACTAAAAATAAATTTAAAACAAAAATTAAATCTAGGTGTTTTGATATTCATTATTATCAAATAATCAGCTCGATTTTTCTCGTAATTTTTGTTATGCAACTTTATGATTTATTTGCATGACCATAAAGGGAAGAAAAACCACTATCGGAGTCCGCTACTAAAAATCTATATTGCCATTTAAATTTTTTTATGATGACGTCATAACTTAAAAACAAATGAAAGTCGGAAGGTGAATCGCACATTTTTTAAAAAACCCGTTGAGTTCGCTGATTTTTTTTAATATTCCATACTTTAATACTACACTATACAGCTGTCCCAGGACGATATTACGCTATCGTTATTTTAAAACCTGTTCAATATTATGTTACGAAATTTCGAATCTGGGGGTTTGCCGATATTCCCGTTTCAACTAAAATATTTTCAAAACAGTAGCATTTCCGGTTTAACCGGAAGTAGACCCTAACTTTCTTATTTTAAATGGAATGCTATATTTTTTATTTTACCGTCGAATTCAACATAAAATTTTACTTATGAAACCATAAAAAAAAAATCTGATGTGGCCAGCACATTACCTTCCGTCAGTTCTATGTATTTTGTACAAATTTCATACGGAAAGTTCCTTGCTAAATTAAATATTCTATTTCTTGTACATTACCTTCCGGCAGTTGCATGTATTTTATGCAAATTTCATACAGAAAATTATTATTTTGTGACGTTTTCTATATACAGTGTAATGTATCTGCAGAAAAAAAAGATTTATTATTATTATTATTATTATTATTATTATTATTATTTCTCATACATTACCTTAAAGCAGTTGTATGTATTTTATACAAATTCCATACAGAAAGCAAAAGATCCTATATTTCCAGTAAAAATTATAAGACAAACACAGTATGTCAATTTCTCTTTACACTGACATCTTTCAATGAGAATTTTCTTAATATAGTAGCTGTTTCCAAAGCTATGGCTACTTTATGAAATTTAATTTCTTTATAATTTTTTAACTCTATATCCATTTAATATTAAGTATAAAATGCAGTCAAATCGTATAGAGAATAAAATATTCTTTAATATTTATAATAACATTAAATGTGAAAAATCATATTTAACATAGTTTTTTCAAGAAAAACTGTTAAAATCTTCAAATGATGGTACTTCCGGTTGACCAATTGTAACCAAAATCTAATCAGCTCTTCATATGGATGTAACGAAGAAGTACACGAAAAAATTATAATTTTTGGAACTGTAGTATTAGAGTTATCGCAGACGAAAATTTTGTTACACACACACACACACACACACACACACACACACACACACACACACACACACACACACACACACACACACACACATCCACACATACACACATACAGACATCATCGTAAAAATAGTAAATTCGTATTCTAGGGACCCTAAAACGTGCTTATTGATTAAAAATTCATCATCGAATTTTTTAACCAAAGACAATACCTTCCTTACCTAAAGGTGACGGAAGGTAATTATTCATGCTCAACCACTTCCGGCGTAATTCAATTGTTTTTGATTTTTTATCTAAAAACGGACACTTCTTTATCACTCTATATCTCGAGAACGGGTTCGAATTTCTATAATGTGTAAAAACAGTTTTAGAAAGGAAGCTTTTGTTTACAATAATACAAATTAATAATAGATTATTTTTGAAAATTGTAATTTCTACGTGAACGTAAATTTGAAAAATTCAAAAAACTCAATTTTTACCTCCCGCTACCCTTGGTAAGGGAGGTATAGGGATCGTGCTAAAAATCGCATATCGAGATTTTGGTAAATGACTACGTTTTAAGGTCCCTAGAATCCAATTTTAACATTTTCACGATTATGTATGTGTGTATGTATATATGTATGTATGTGTGGATCCTCCAATGGAGACTTATACAATTCACACATACACACATACAGACATCATCGTAAAAATAGTAAATTCGTATTCTAGGGACCCTAAAACGTGCTTATTGATTAAAAATTCATCATCGAATTTTTTAACCAAAGACAATACCTTCCTTACCTAAAGGTGACGGAAGGTAATTATTCATGCTCAACCACTTCCGGCGTAATTCAATTGTTTTTGATTTTTTATCTAAAAACGGACACTTCTTTATCACTCTATATCTCGAGAACGGGTTCGAATTTCTATAATGTGTAAAAACAGTTTTAGAAAGGAAGCTTTTGTTTACAATAATACAAATTAATAATAGATTATTTTTGAAAATTGTAATTTCTACGTGAACGTAAATTTGAAAAATTCAAAAAACTCAATTTTTACCTCCCGCTACCCTTGGTAAGGGAGGTATAGGGATCGTGCTAAAAATCGCATATCGAGATTTTGGTAAATGACTACGTTTTAAGGTCCCTAGAATCCAATTTTAACATTTTCACGATTATGTATGTGTGTATGTATATATGTATGTATGTGTGGATCCTCCAATGGAGACTTATACAATTCAAACTTTTTGGGCGCCATCTAGTAAGTAAAAAAGTATTTAATAAGTAGTTATGTAGTGAGCAAGATTTAGCAATACAGTTTGACATTTATCATGTGATCCAGCACGTGATCACAACAACTGTTTTTTGAAAGGAAACGTAAACATTTTTATACAATTATTGAAGTATATGATGTACTCAGTGCATACCTTGCAATTAATTCATGTTTATATCCACTTTTCTTCAACCCCGGCATTCTAACCATCTTTTCAACAGTAAGACTGAATGATTTCAATGTTTTTAAACACAAATCGTGCCCCCGGTACATCATTTGTGTTAAACTCATTATTTATTTGTGAATTTGTTTTTTTGAGATATTTCAAATTCCAAAGAACACTACACTTTGGTACAAGAGATAATTAATAACAGAAACTACGCAAAATAACATAACCAAACTTTTCTGACTAAATAACAAACAAAATGTAGGATCAACGAGGCGAAGTGCTGAAGGGGAGAGCATGCAATTGAGTCGGCCGTGGTATATCACCTCGCTTTTTCTAAAAATTTGTTGTCCTTTTCTAAATTGTGTGGAGGGAGGTCCACCGCCGATCCGCCGCGGGTGTCGTCAAGTTTATAAGTCCCCATTCAAATACTATCATTCAGAAAATTTTGAAACCTTGTATTTCGAACTTTTTCTGTAGTGGAAAGAGCCCATTAGATTTTGGTGTAAATCTGATAACAGGAAATGGCACTTTACTAGAAGAATAATTTTTCTTCGAAAAATACCTTTAAATGTTATTTTATCGACATTAATGTTATTATAAAAATTAAAGATTATTAAATTTTCTACAGATTTGCATTAATACTTTTTCTATATATTTTATGGATAAATTTATAAAATTATCTATAATTTATATCCCGGAGCCTACGCTTTAAACAAACAAAACTCCTTGGTTGCGCAGTTATTCAAATGTATGTAACTGACAGATAAATGTCACTGTCAAAGAACTAATCGTTTCAAATTAATAATAGTAACTTTTTAAGAAGAAAAAAGTAAATATAGCGATAGGAAAGGAAATCAATACAGTTTCCAGCATATGTAAATATGTAGGTATGTATTTAGATTAATAAAATTAACGATTGGCAATTTTTTTTTTTTTTTGGTTAGTGAATTCTATTTTATCCTTGTATTTAAAATTTAATCTTCATTTTATTATCAAAAAGGTAGTTACTTGGATTATATTAGACTATATTTTAAGAAATAAGCTGCCAAAATTAGAGTAAAATTCGCTAATCCAAAAATAAGGATTAGCTTAATCTTTTTTGTGACTCGGGCGGTACATGGCGGGAGGTATTGTGTTGGCCACACCATATTTTCACCTCTCGCTAAGAGATATTGGATTCATGCTAAAAATCGCATATCCAGATTTTAGTGAATAAGCTCGTTTTAAGGTCCCTAGAATCCGATTATAACATTTTTACGATGATGTCCGTATGTGTGTGTGGATGTGTGTGTGTGAATGTGTGGATGTTGGATTCACGATATCTCAAATACTATAAAGACTATAACGACATTTTTAACTACGGATTCCTCAATCTAACAATAATGGGAAGAGTCGAGTCAGTTTTGGTAACAATTGGACAACCGGAAGTAGTAGTTCTAAGAAAAAAATCATCTAAATATTATTTATCGAAAATTTATGTAAATACTTATATTAAAGAACGTTAAATTCTTTATTCGATAAATATAAATTCATTATTATATCTTCTATAGATTTAGAGATAAAGAAATGCATATAAAATAATTTGATGTAAAATTCTCAGATCAAACTACTTCAAAGCAAGAAATTCAAATGTTTGTAATTGACACATAAATGTCACTGTCAAAAATATTTGTATGCCGCTGTCAAAAATATTTGTAGGTACATTATTATGAAGGTTATGAAAATAAAAAAAAGTCAACAACGTAAAAGAATATACGTAAAAAAGAATGTAAGAGGAATTTGCGAAAAATTGACGAATATAAAGAAAAGGAAAGTAGAAAAAGAAAATTTCAGGATATTGAATATAAAGAAAATGCATGTATTGTACATAATTTATATTAAAATATCCCATAGATTTTATAAATATATGTGAGAATTATTTTGTAGTGAGACATGAATATATGTATTTGTAATTAAAAATATTTTTCGTTTTATGCGTACAACCAGGTAAAATATCTGGCGAGAGGTTATGTGCTGGTCACATCAGATTTTTTTTTAAATGGAACACTCCATTTTTATTATGTAAATGAATTCTATTTTAAAAAGAAGAAGGGCAGTGATTTTTAAATTGATTTGGATGTAATAGTTATTTACATTATACGTGCGGTAGGTGTTATTTTACAACGCGAGGTTTATATTGAAGCACGACGCGCAGCGGAGTGCTGCAATAAAACCGAGCGTTGTACAAATACCTAACGCACACATTATGTATTAAAAATTTTGCTTGTTAACATTAAACCATTGTTGTCATCAAGCGAGCTGCTATCAAAACAATTTATTGTAGGCTCGACATCAAGGCGCTTTGAAAAACAATGAAACGTCAAAATAATTAAAAAATTGTATTTCTTGATTTCTATCTTGGTCAGTAATTGCTAAAAGCAAGGCTAAAAGTATTGTAATCATATCTATCAAAAAGAAAAATGACAGGCAGTGCCGAATCTTTAACATCTACTCCGCCAAGAGTTACGTGTACCAGCAAAAAATGTGTCATCGAAATTACTCCCTCAAACATCAAAAGCCCGTTACGAGAGATATTATCAAGTTTTCGTACGGTGGTGTGACGAAAAAAAAGTCAACAATTGAGAGGTTGGGTTGGGACAAGACCAAGAATTTGCACTTTGATTATTTTATTTATTAAGGATGTCTATTGTCTATGCTGGAAGGAAATTAAGGTTAGGTAGACTAGTTCCTACAAACGTAGTTCCTAAACAGACTACATGAATGATTCTAATGTTACCTACCCTTTTCAACATTCTTCATTAAAATTAATTTCAAACATTTGAAATAAAATAAATAATTCTCATCAATCATTCCACAAATTTTATCATTTGAAAATTTTGACAATGCCGACTGAGAATTATGCTAACAGATGGCGCTGGCATATTAAATTAAAAGAAGTATAGTTTTATTTATTTATTTAGTATTATTGTACGAAAATTGCGGTAGCTAGCGTTTTTGTAGGCACTCTTTATTATTACAAAGTAGATTTCTTTATTACTGGCCTCTTAAAACTTAAAAATATGGGTGTGTATTACTTTATTCGGTGCGGTAAAGTCATGGCATGTGTAAAATCGCAACTACCATGGACGCCAACGATGTGTGATTGTTATGTTTACACTTTAGGAGGCCAAAAAAAATTTTGCTTTACAACATTCATTTGCAATTTTTGTCTAAAATAATTAGGGGAGCAATGCGCACGGATACATGATACGTGATACAGCCTGCATATTGTACATCTTACATGAGCATATTTTTACAATGAAAATTTATGTTTCAGACAATCATTAAATTGAGGTTTCCGCTGCGCATCTGTTCCATTTGCGAAAAGAACCTTCAATTGTTTAACACTTTTAAGAAAAACTGTGTGGAGAACAGTCTACGGCTGGAAGCAAGGATCAAGGAGAGACAGGAGAACACAGACGTAATAGAGGAATGTACGACATACGAAACAAATATTAATAAAAGCAATGATGTTTGTATTAAAGAGGAACTGTATGACAAAAGTGATAATCTAGAAATAAAATATTCATTAGTAAATGAAATTTGCATTAAAGAAGACCCGCTAGAAGAAAAACCCTACGACTGCGTATTTGATAATAGAATTCAAGAGAGTACATTGCAAACAGATACTCATCTTTATGAAACCAACAGCGTTGACATGGACAACGAAAGTGTTCAAAATTCTATTGACCCTGGCGATGTATTTTCTATTAATAATGAAATTAACACTGAAGAAAATATTTCAGTTACTGGTAGTCCAGTTCGAAAGACGTATACTATCAAGGAAAATCAGGACAACACAGACAAACAGGAGAAGTGCACGACCTCTGAAACATATACTAATAAAATACATCAAGTGTACATAAAAGAGGAAGTAGTAAACGAGAGTGATACTCCAATAGTAAAAGATTATCTCGTAGAAGAAATTTACATTAAAGAAAACCCACAAGAAAATCTCCACGACCCTGAAATTGGTGACGAGCTACTAGATACACTGAAGGAGGATCAAAATTCTGATGACCGTGGCGATGAAGTTTCTGTTAATAATGAAATTAACACTGCAGAAAATATTTTAGTTACTGGTAGTCCAGGTCGAAAGACGTATACTTGTTTAATTTGTAATAACAGTTTTAAAGACTTATCGTATTTGAAACTTCGTCATATGAAAACTCATATTGGTAAAAAAGAATTTCAGTGTAATGAGTGTCTAAAATGGTTTACACGCAAATCAAGCTTAGTCACACATATAAAACAACACACTGGTGTAAAAGATTTTCAATGTAACGAGTACAAAAAATATTTTTTAAGAAAATCAAACCTGGCCGCACATATAAAACAACATACTGGAGTAAAGAATTTTCAATGTAGTGAATGTAAAAAATGGTTTTCACAAAAATCAACTTTAGTCAGACATATGAAACAACATTCTGGAATAAAAAACTTTCAATGTAGTAAATGTAAAAAATGGTTTTCACAAAAATCAACTTTAGGCAGGCATATGAAAATTCATGCTCGAATAAATAGCGATTAGTTTATTTAAAACAATACATGAAAATTAGTATTTAAAAAGAAATTTTCAGTTCAATGCAGAATTAAATCACATGTTACGTAGAAGCTTTTTCTGTAAAATCCTTTCCTGCCGATAGGTTAAAGATACCAGACTCGTATGTTCCATAATTGAAGAGAAGATAAACCCAATGTGAAGAGGTATGAATATGAAAAGAATAAAGCAGTCTTCCTTTACGTTTATTTAATGATGTACTACCGGTTATGAGCATTAAAAGGTCGGTCATCAGGTATTGGCCTACAAAGGATAATACAATAAAAATTACAATTATTACAACAAAATTATGTACAATAGAAACTATTTACACAAAACTCTGTTTCTATCGGACGGACATTTTATTTTACGTTTATCTCATGGCAAGAAACTATTATGTCAATATATTTTGGTTTATTTATTGCAGTATTTAATTCTGAATATTTTTTGTATTTACACTATATTTCTAAAATTTATACGGCAGAATATAAAGCCATAAAAATTTACCACTATATCGTATGGTCCATAAAAAAGTAGACACCCGGTATATATTAATAAAAAAAACTTGAGTTTGTCTTTGATTTTATATATTTTTTTTGTGTTATTGGGACTGTCCTATATAGCCTTATTCTTCAAAATAAATCAAATTTGCTGAAACTCAGAAGTCATGGAAGACGTCGTGGTAAGAATAATTTTACAAGGAGAGACGGCTAGTCATGTGTTGATGTTATTTATTATACCTAGTTTAAGAATAAAGCTTTATAGATCGTTCATTTATCTTACTTTCTTTGACATTTACATAACAAACAAAACAATCAGCTTATTTTACGCTAGTCTGTATTAACAGATGTATTAACTAATTTTTTTGCAAGTTTCCAATTTAAAAAGTTTTAAATACAATACAAAAACATCAAGAGTAATTTTTTGCGCGATTATGAATCCTCATAATATGTCGTTTGAGATAACGTTTATGAGTAAATAATTTGTCACATTTAAAACATTGATATTCCTTCGTCCCAGAATGTATTTTCGTATGTTCAGATAAAGCAATGCTTCGGGCAAAAAATTTATAACATACTGTACACTGAAAATCTTTTCTTCCAGTATGAGTGATCATATGGTTTTTGAGACTACAATTTTGTGTAAACGATTTTTCACAGACAGAACATTGATATTTTTTAATTCCAGAATGAACTTTCATATGTTTTGATAGATCACCCCTTTGTGTAAATAGTTTATTACATAATGTACATTTATAATCTTTTATTCCACTATGAAATTTCAAATGGACTTTTAAAATACTATTTGTTATAAATGATTTATTACAAGTAGGACATGGAAATTTCTTTATTTCAGAATGTCCTTCCATATGTACTTTTAGATAATCTTTTCGTGAAAATATTTTTTTACATTTATCACAATGGTATTCCTTAATTCCACTATGTATTTTTACATGCCGTATCAAGACCCGTTTCTGCTTAAAACTTTTATTACATACAGCACAAAAAAATCTTTTTGACTTAGTACTTTCACTGTTCCCAATATCATTATTTTTAGTGGTTGGATTTTCATATTCTTTGTCACTCTGTTCATTATTATCGGTTATACATTCTTCCTTCTTCATGTTTTGCAATACATTTTCTTCCAAACAAATTTTTATTCTTGTGATACATATCTTTTGTGTTTTGTTTCGAATGGGGATTACAGTTTTTCATGAAAATAAAACTAACTAAAAATAAAATGTACGAGTTGTTAAAGAAAACCAGATCACGCTTTGATCTTGGAAATTTTATAGGTAAATGAATTAAATTTAACAAAAATTAAAAGCAAAAATCTTAATTTTATACAAAAGGTGGCCTTAGACGATGAAAAATTTACATTAATATTTATAACTTCTTATTGTACTATAAGATTCTGGAACTTTACACGTTCAAAGAAATTTGAACGTTTGTTGTTAAACCATTTGATTGTAAGAAACAGTATGCTACACAAAGCATTTGTAGGGAACGCTTAAGAGTAAGAAAGATTTATACAGTGTCGTAAGTAGAAGAAAGAGAACTTTTCATAGCGCGAGAAAACTGCGCAAACGCCAATATATGGCATAGGCGTACCCAGTGGCGTAACTAACGGGCCCGCATTGCGGGCGGGCCCCCGGCTCTAAAGGGGCCCCAATTTACATGATTTATAATTTTGTTACTACTGCGAAATTTTGAATTTAAACATTTTTTTGTAGCAACATACAAATTTATTATATTTTTTTAAATGTCAGTTTCCAAAAATAATATTGGCTAAGAGGCCCCTTATCTGCTATTTAAAATCAAGCTCTTTATTTTCCATCACATTTCGGCCGGTAGAATTTCGATTTCTTGGCAAATATTTTCCTGCAACTGATCCAGAGTTTTCCTTTAAAATAACCCCATAAAAAGAGGTTTGGGGCTGTTAAATCAAGACACCTGGCGGCCAATATTTATTACCAAAACTTGAGATTAAATAACGATAAGTGAATGATTTTCGCAAAATTACTATTATTTAGACTGTATGATCCTGATCCACCTTACTAACAACATATTTTATCGCATCCAATTTCATTCATTTGGGATACCAAAAATGTATGAATCAATTCCCTGTAACTTTCACCAGTGGACTGTGCCACCATTTCATATAAAAAAAATACGGGCCAATCACATTTTCATAGTATATGCCACAACGTTGGTGGGATGTTAAAGTGCCTAATCTTGGATTTTCAGGCCTCCAATATTGGTTATTTTGTTTCTTAACATGTCAACTCAGATGAAAGTGAGCCTAGTCACAACTTCCACAATTAAAAACGGGCCCCAAAAACTTTTTGCGGGCGGGCCCCCGAACTCTTAGTTACGCCACTGGGCGTACCTATGTTTTTTCATAGTGTAGTAAATAAATATGGAAAAGAAATAAAATCAAGGAAGATTCATTTTTATTCTGTACTACGCAAATCGCGCACAAATGATTTATCGTACCTCCGTCCATTTTGACTAGTATTACAGAACTCAAAATCGTCCAGAAATGTTGCTGACCTAGGCCGGCAAAAGGAGTTGGCATTACTTTTCTGGTGATATGTCAATTTAAGATTATTTTCAACACAAGAATTAGGAAAATGTTTACAAATTTTAGGGCTAAATCTATAATTATTGTAACTTAAATAACTAAATTTTGGCATAAAAATAATAATATGCTGTCATTACTGACATCTCGTATAGATTAATTATAAGTTCCCACTTTAGGACTAGTTTGTTTTGTAACTACAACTAATTTCACGTGATACAATTGAGTTTCCGCCATCTGTCATTAAAAATATGCGAAAGTATATAAAATATATAACTAATGTTTGTATGACATATTTTCAATAAAAAGAAAATAATTACGCATTTTAAGCTCAAATGTAAGTAATTATAATTAAACTTGCAATGCAAAACCGATAAAAATATGTTATTTTTTTAGGTTATGTAACAGAATAAAGTGTACACTATTATTCACGAAAGATGACTATTCATGGTCATTTGTTCGAAGAAAGAATACACATCACTTTATAGCAATAGCTTAGCAACATTTTGTATTAGAAAGAGAAAGATTATTTGACCTATGCCTATTTAATTTATGTGGTGTGACAGATATACGTAAATAGTGGCATTACTTTCTAACACACTATAAATAATAATGACGTTTGTCGTAGAATTACAGACACCTAGTTCTCTACTATACTGCCCTCTGTGCTAATATTTACCCAGTGGCGTTGACGTTTAAATCAAATTATTATTCCTTGGTTTATAACATAAGTCTATGTTTTTGTATTTTGCAAAAACATAAGTTAAAAATAAGTCTTTCAGAAAGACATTATTTAGAAAGAAACATAATTTTCAAATAAATTACTCTTAGTTTTTTAGTTAATATGTGTCCATAATTATTTCATGTTGCACGCCTATGCATACGAAATGCAATGAAGATATCTGCAAGTAATATTATATCAGACGGCTCACAAATGACCTTGAATAGTCATCTTTCGTGAATAATAGTTTAGTGAAATGTACGAAGAATTTATGGAGAAGTCGGTATAAAAAATCTTGTGTATCACAGGCCATAAACTGTTTTGCGAGATCTCTTATTTACAGGCCTCGCTTTCAGCTCGGCCGATCAAAATAAACTCGGTCTCGCAAATGTTCAGTTTCTGGCCTAATGATACAAATAACTATTTCAATCTATAATAATAATAAAATCCGGTGTTCCACAAGGTTCGAACCTTAGACCTTTCCTGTTTCTACTGTACATTAACGATATTTGTAGACACGTTGAATGTGATATTCTATTATACGCAGATGATATTAAGATTTATAAAGAAATTCGAAACATACAGGACTGTAATGAATTACAAAATAATCTAAACTGTATTCACTCCTGGTGCGAAAGATATAATCTACCTCTAAACCTACAGAAATGCTCATTTATGACTTTTACTCGTAAAAAAAATCCAATTACATTTATTTATGAAATCGAGAGAGTATCTTTAGATAAATGTGTACATAATCTAGCTTTTACTATGCACATAACTCAAACGATGTTAGCATGTTATAAAACTCTTGGTTTTATTATACGTAATTCTAGGAATTTTTCAATATACAGACTTTAAAAATTTTGTATTATGCTTTCTTACGCTCAAAGTTAGAATATGCCATTTTGATTTGATATTCGCCGTATAGTATTCATAAGAATAGCATTAAGCAAGTTCAGCGTCGCTTTCTAAAATATCTTTGGTTGAAAAGATTCTCTATATACCCTGAAAGGGGATGTGACCAACACATTCTGTTAGAGATGTTCTCTGTAGAGTCAATTGATAGCAGACATACTAGTATCGCGTTATCTACTTTAAATAACATTATGGAGAATAAGATAGACTGTCCGTATTTATTAAGTAAACTATTGTTCCACGTCCCCAGATCAACATCTCGTACACATAAGACCTTTTATTTGCCACTGTGTCATTCTAGTATTTTAGTTAAGTCACCTATTTACGCAATGTGTTTGTTGTACAATAACATGTAAACTATTTTTTGTTTTCTCATGTTCATTTACTTGTTTTGGGATCTATCTGTTAAGTAATAAATCATTATTATTATAATAATTGAACCCCCCGTATTTAAGCTACACCCGCTACGCCAGTGGAGAAGACATTCATTAGCAACCCGTGAGTTTGCGCACAATGCTCGCGCTATGTATACATCCATTTCTCTCACTCCTATGCGTTCCCAACTCTTTACATCTAGTTTGTAAGTTATATGATCTAAGGTGAAAGGCTGCATTTGGTCAAGTGAGCTACTGTCTTCCGGGAACAGCACGATCGCCGTCCATTCTAGTGACAAGGGACGGCTGCTGAACGGTACGATCACGGCGCCGTACCGTTCTGTGTGAAAGGTCTCACACAGCTCTTCACGCCACTAATGAAATGTAGACGTACGTCTTTTTAACGTACGTCCAAAATCGTTGTGTGTAAAACGAGCGTTAGAGGTAGGTAAATTTTTAGTTGTTATCTTGGGATTATACGGCTCTTGCTATTCCAAAGATCACTACACTTTAGTACAAGAGATATACTCAAAAAATTTGACTCTGTCGGGTCTAGTAATAAAACTATAAATATCGCAATTATGATAAAGCGGCATATACCTTGCTTTCTGCAGTATAATATTGTTTGACATCGACCAATATTTTTGAGCCGCTTTATCCATACACTGAATCTTTCGTCTACCTCGTATGCATAGGAAAGTAGCCTTACAGTCCTTTAACATAAATTCTATTTTTGTTAGAAATAATCTCTTATGGGAATGAAAACTGTAGTCCCAAAAATGTTCCAAACAATTTGTTGTACAGTGGTTTTGAAATTTCCGTCATGATTCACACGATATTCACTGGATATTGAACTTACTCCAAGATCAATGTATAAGTAAATAAAATTATATAAGATAGCTGTGCTTTCATACTATACATTTATAGAAGGGATGATTAAAATAGTGAGAAATATTAAATACAAAAATTAAATCTGCTCCCAAGTTTAAAAACCAAGATGCAGATTAGGTATTCTATGTAGTCATTAAAGACAGCTGTGCTTTTATACTGTACATTTGTAGAAGTGATGATTAAAATAGCGAGAAATATTAAATACGAAAATTAAATCCGCCTCCAGGTCACCTCCAGGTTTAAAAACTAAGACGCAGGTTAGGTATTCTGTATAGTCATTAGGTGCTAAATATTTCCTTGCAAAATATAAATTAACTTAAATTTTCGGAATGCTCAAATATACAGTTATTAAAATCTTTTTGTACGTAAAATAAATATACAATACTGATGATAAATATTTGTTAAAACTTCACAGTTAATTACATTAAACGAAACCGGATATTTATGTTATTGTACAGTTATTAAAATAAAAAGTTTTTTTAATCATCCCTTCTACAAATGTACAGTATAAAAACACAGCTGTCTTTAATGACTACACAGAATACCTAATCTGCTTCTTGGTTTTTAAACCTGGGAGCATATTTAATTTATGTATTTAATATTTCTCGCTATTTTAATCATCCCTTCTACAAATATATAAAAGCACAGCTATCTTATATAACTTTATTTACTTATACATTGATCTTGGAGTAAGTTCAATATCCAGTGAATATCGTGTGAATCATGACGGAAATTTCAAAACCACTGTACAACAAATTGTTTAGAACATTTTTGGGACTACAGTTTTCATTCCCATAAGAGATTATTTCTAACAAAAATAGAATTTATGTTAAAGGACTGTAAGGCTACTTTCCTATGCATACCAGGTAGACGAAAGATTCAGTGTATGGATAAAGCGGCTCAAAAATATTGGTCGATGTAAAACAGTATTATACTGCAGAAAGTAAGGTATATGCCACTTTATCATAATTGCGCTATTTATAGTTTTATTACTAGACCCGACAGAGTCAAAAATTTTGAGTATAGTTATTAACAGGTACTACACAAAATAGCATAACCAAACTTTGGTGACTAAATAACAAACAAATGATAGGATCAACGAGAAGAAGTGCTGAAGGGGAGAGCATTTAATCGACCATGGTATATAACCTCGTTCATTCTATAAAAATGTTTTCCTTTTCTAAATTGTGTGGAGGGACATCCGCAGTCGATCTGCCGCGGATGACGTCAAAATTATAAGTCCCCATTGATAATGGCGATTTATGGTCGAATAACATCATATTTAAAACAAATGTAAACGGTGAATGCAAACTTGATTTTCAAGTCCTAAGGTATTTTTAGTCACAATCGTTATACGCTTGTACCGTTCCTTTTGGAGCGACGGCAGCGCCGACTATTGGAAGCGATAAGCATCTTTGAGCTGATCATTGTCAAAGCCCGGAAAATGTCAGTTACAATTACTTGTGGTTTTGAAGACGTAAACTTGAATATTTTTCGAAATAAAAGTAAAGGTAGAAAATTAGTGGAAAGCTGTTAAATTTCTAAAGTTAAGAAAATTATTGGAAATAATTCGCGAAAATTAAGGTGGTGTTTTAAGAGAAACTTCAGGAGCTCTTGGCAACAGAGCACATTAAAATATTTTTATAATGTTGAAATTAAGGTAAAATAATGTAGATATTATTAGTCTAATTAATAATTAATTTTAAAATATGTTAGGTGAAGAAAAAGCAATAGTTACATTGACTGATAAGAAGGAAACTTCAGTCCAATTTTGTCAAATTTGAGATAAGACCAATACCTAATTTCGGCCAAGGAAACTACTGGATTTACCAAGGGCCCGTAATTTCCAAAAGACAAATTTTTTAATTTTAAATCTACGAAATAACTGTTAAAAAAGATGTTTCGCAGTAAAGAAAATTTGATTTCAATAATGAAAATGGCTAATAATACAAAAAAATTATATAACACTTGTATGTTTAATAGAACTATAGTTTAATCGGGGCAAATGCACACATCTAATTTGTATCATATAGCTGGAGATAATAGTGAATGTGTCTCTCTGATAAAGAAAACGACTAATCACACAGAAAAATTATTACAATAATTGTATCGTTACTCTATGTTTTTGGTATAATCGGAACATATGAACATATATGTATATCAAAGATGTATCCTTTGTAGATAATTTACTGAATATATCTCCATCTGACTAGGGTCCCTCAGTTTTCTTAAAAAAAAAACCCAGAAACTTTGATTTGATTACAATAAAGCAATACTTATATAATTACAACAAAGGAACTTTGATTACAATTACAATAATGAAAATGGCTAATCACGAATGTTTCTTTAATTCTAATACAATTTAGTTTATGATATATTCACAGCTGCATTATCTTGTAAAATTGTACGTCCTAGTTTTTTGATTAAATTAAACCATGGATACGACTGAACTATAATTTCAAGTTTAGTTACAAATTATTTCTTTACTTGTTAAAATATGTAAGTGATAGAAGAACTGTTTCTTGTATTGAAATTACTTATTAATATATTATTCAACTGATCAAATTTCAGAATTCTGGGTTTTTACTTTCAAAATTTGATAAATTTTGAGCGCAGCATAATCACCTTCCTTTTATCTTAATTATTTCTATTGAACCCAGTAATCATTATCGATGATAAAATGTTTTAAAGTTATAATAACATGTAAATCCTATTGAATACACATACTTCTGTCAGCTCAAATATTGCGTTTTCAGCCGATTGGCGTCGCCTCGAGCGTTACGGTACAAGCGTATAGTAATATGTCGATTACTAACCTTTTAGAAGTTGGGAAATACGTCATTCCTAACTGCAAAGAGTCTCTTGGATTGGATATGATTGAAAACGCTCCCACCCCACGGGCTGGAAATGTTTATGCACGGGTTGCCTAGCAACATTGCCATAGATCCCTATAATTAAGCAAGCTAAACAAATTTTAAGAGCTGTCAAAAATATGAATAAAATTGGAGGTTATAACTCATTGATAATTTCGAAAATTATTGCTTTAATAAGAGGATGACTAAATAAAATAGTATACATAACCTCGGTGGAAGTTTCGGTAATATACTTAAATCCTCGGTTGTAATGAAACATCTCCCACCTCTGATGTAATATACCATTAGCCAACTTTTGATATTGCTTTAGCAGTTTATTAAATACGTAAATGATGTTGATGAACACATCAGATTTTCTAACTAAATATTATACAGGGAATTTATTTTAACGTGCAACCACGGTGTAGTATCTGTAGGTGAGAGCACGAGATGCATTGACATGGCTAAGTAACTGGGAAACAAAATGGCGCTAACGCGACCCGTTACCATTTGACAAAAAATGTTTTGCTACAAGATGCACAACAGGGTATGAATCAAATAAAGAGAAATATAGTATTTTTAAGGTGCCAAAATGTGCAATTTAGCGGCAGCCAGCTACACTATAATCACAGAAACAGGTACTAAGATAAATTTCTGATTGAAAGGCGTCAATGTCAAGTGCGTTGGACATATGTTGTTTTATAATTTTACTGGAAGTATAGAAACGTTTTTGTATGGAAATTGTACAAAATACATACATAGAACTGACAAAAGATAAAAGGTAATGATTGAAAATATAAAATATTATGCGTTATATATGAATAATTTAATATTTTAAATATTTTGTGTAAAAACCGGGTCGCAACAAAACCTGACATCTAGCGGCACACTGTATGAACTAGCCCAGTTAGTTATCCATTCTTCGTAATGCATTGGAATACGTCGTGCACTCACCTATAGATACTACACCGTGCGTGCAACATATGGTCAATCACTTCCATGGTTACTACACACTACTGTCAAAACATGACAGCAATGTAATATTTGTCCATTTTAAAATGCAACATACAAAAATTTGTAGTTACGTATTTTAAATAGTAACTTCCAATAAATTAGCCTACTTACTATTAACAAAAAATCAAAACTTTAATGTAGCACATCTTAACAAACTTTGGCTTACAAAAATTTATAATTTTAATGTAATATATGATCAAAATTCAAAAATAGCTCCATCCACACTGAGTCAATATCCTATACTCTGTACGCCCAACAGATAGAGTAATTAAATAAATGGGCAGAACCTAAACTGCGCAGTACGATGTGCGCAGAAGTCAGCTTTACAAGCAAAAAATTTAACAATGCTGAAGAATTGAATAGTTTTATTTGAAATGAATATAAGTAAAATTTAAACATTACCAGCCCGATTCACAAAAAAAGTTAAGCTAATTTTTGGATTAGCGAATTTTTGGATTAGTGAATTCTATTCTTCCCTGGCATGTAAAATTTAATCTTCATCATATTATCAAAAAAGGTAGTTACTTGGATTAGATTAAACTACATTTTAAGAAATAAACTATCAGAAGTAGAGTAAAATTCACTAATCCAAAAATTCGCTAATCCAAAAATTAGCTTAACTTTTTTTGTGAATCGGGCTATATGTATGTATCTATTTATTCATATATAACTTCATGATATATAATTTCAAAATAATTATGAAGTTAAAATAAAACATTATATATTTATTATACGATGACATAATGATATATAATTTTAAAAGAAATTTAAAGTAGAAATGAAAGATTTGGTTTATTTATGCCTTGATAGGGTATATGACATAATGCCATTATGTAATTTAAAAGAAATATTTATTGATATTTAACATAATAATAACAATATATTTCAAATGTTAATCTTCTGGTTCGGAGTCTGATGAAGATGAGGACGAATCACTCCCCAAATGAATAATAAGGGGTTCCACTTGCATTTCTATCATAATATCGAGCTGCCACATTTTTTCTTCTTCACCAACAGCGTGCCTTATTGCATGTCTCCAGTTGTCTGGTGTAACATTCGCAGTAGCTTGATTAAATATCGGCAAAACATCTTTCATTTTGAATGTTAAATTATTTCTGGCAACCTCACCTTTTATTTGCCCCCATATCAGCTCTATCGGGTTTAGCTCGCAATGATATGGGGGTAATCGAAGGACAGTTCGATGTTGTTCTATTGCCATTTCATCCACAACGAATTTCGGAATAACACCAGCTCCCTTGACGAGTGCAAGTAGCTCGTCTTTGATCATGTCTTGCCCATAAACTATTGATTTACTGGTTAACCATGCTTGAATGTCACCTTCTTTTGTGCCAGAATTTGGGATCTTCTCCAATTTCCTACTGTGATAGGATGCGTTGTCCATCACTATAACGGAATTTGCATCCAACCGTCCAAGTATTTCCTTGAACCATTTTTCGAAAACATCAGCTGTCATCTCCTCATGGTAGTCGCCTATCTTCTTAGATTGAAAACATAGCAAACCACCCTCAACAAATCCATCCTCCGAGCCAATATGAAGGATAATAAGGCGGCTTCCTTTCCCAGATGGGTCTTTCAAACCCGTTGTGACACCATTTATAAACGCTTGTCGTGCAGTCAGTATTGTAGTGTCTTTCCATACCTTACTTACGGTATGGCCAGCGTTGATCCAGGTTTCGTCTAAAAAATATATTTTCCTTCCTTCTTGTCTGTATCTCCTAATTTCACGGAGGTAACGTCGTCTCCACACAACTATCTCGCTCTTTTCTTTGAGAACACTGTTGCGTGACCTTTTGCAGAATCTATTTGAAAGTAATTATTATTATAACATTGTACAAATGGAAAGAAAAGTGACTGCCGTGGAAATGAGGTATTTACGTGGTGTATGTGGATATGTAAGACGGGATCGCGTAAGGAATAATTTGATGTATGAAGAATGTATGGTTAGGAAGAATGTTGTTAAGAGAGTTGGAGTAAGTCAGTTGAGATGGTTTGGTCATGTGGAGAGAATGAAGAATGAACGACTTGTAAAGCGTATATATTTAGGTGAAGTAGAGGGTGTTCGATTGCGTGGCCGTCCAGTGTGTAAGTGGATGGACGTGATTGACAAGGTGCTAAAAGAAAGTTTCCGAGTGGGAAGAGAAGACGAACATGTATGAATACGATTATGAACGTGGCCGAGGTGAAAGAAGTGTGCTTGGACAGGAATGTGGCGAAGAATGATTGTTTCATAAATATTATTGTGTATGTTGTTGATGACTGAGTGATTATTTTTGTGATTGTTGTAATTATTATTGTTATGATTATTATTATTATTGTCTCGTGTTTGTGCTAACCCACTAAGTGGGAGATGCGCGATTTTATGTATGTACAAATAAGTTAATTGTACTTTAGTTATTTACAAAATTCTTACTTAAATCCAATTTCTTTTAACACTAAACTTAATGTAGTTCGTTTTAAATGAGGCATGTCTTCATCTTCATGTAATGCGGCCATAATTTTATTGAGAGTAGGCGGTTCGTTTCTTTCAAAAAAAGAATGAACCAAACGTCGAAGTTTACTCTTGGTTAGGTCATCGATGTTGTCCAAAACTGCTCTTTTTCGGCAGTATACTTTTGGTGGATCCAATCTATGTTCTTTAATGTACTCACGTACAATTTTGTGAACACTTGCAACACATATTCCTGTAATTAGGCATTATAATAGCTGGAGGTTTATATTCATGTAATGATATAAAAATCATTGCATTACCTGCTGCTTTTGCAGTGAATGCAACATTTTCTGTCTTGTTGTTGTTGGGGTTTTGTTCACAGCAAACTTTGAAAAAGTTCAAGATTCGCTCCTTGTCTTCAACCGTAAAATGCTTCGCTCGCCGTTTTTTTGATGGAGACAAAGACTGCGTTTGGTCCATAATTAATAAGACTTAACTATCAAATCAAAACCAAATATATTAACCTTTAAAAAGCACGTGGTTTCATAAATATACAATTATAATATTACGTATAATTTATATAACATACCTTTTATACTGTAAATTGTCACAGTAAATTGTAATTACGGAAATTACCGATAGAAATAATAAACAAAGTACAAACTCGTAAACACCAACCCAAATGCCAAAAAAATGTTATGGAGGTTATGCGGTTTGCCGGTTATTTATAGCAGTTTCCGTTGTTACCGATCTCAGCTGTCGAGTTCGTCGATCAGTGTAAAACTGGCTTACCAATAGAAATACTGTATTTCAATTTCGCGCACATTTGTGGGAGGAGTATCTACTCTATCTGTTCGGCGTACAGAGTATAGTCGCTCTTAGAAAGAATTGACACCATTTGTGATGTGTTCTGGAGGTATCTCCTGTGCTGCAATATTATTTATAATGTTGCATTTTAAAATGGACAAATATTACATTGCTGTCATTTTTTGACAGTAGTGTGTAACCATGGAAGTCATAAACCATATGTTGCATTTTAAAATAAATTCTCTGTATACTTACGACATGGATGATTTTCAAAGTAAAGAAGACTTCTTCTATTCTATGAGTTGATCGAGTTGTTGCATTACTTCAAGTGGTCAATGTAAGCATCATAGTTTGTCTAGAGATGTTAATTTAAGCAGTTCATGACAAAATGATGTTTGGAAATATCAGTGGAAACTTTTAAGTTATATCTGTCACTTGTAGATGTTAGGTTAGGATTCATGCATTATGTACATATTACAATTTGTATCATAGATGGCTCGGTAACATAAAGTTTGGTTTACATAATTTTTGCCTGCATCGGAATATTATTATTATTATTATTAAAGTACAGAGTGATCAAAAATAACTGATTCATTTGGTAATACGTTTCTTGAGATATTTTTATTTCACACGTTACACGACACCAGGTGAAAGCGGGAATAATATTTGATGTAATGGAGGATTATACAGAGGTATTAGGGTATCTTTATAACCAGGGTATGGCCATGGGCCAAGATCGCCGCCATTGTCGGTAATTCATTTCCTTATTTATTTGTAATAAATATGATATTATGTTATATAAGAATATTAAATTATAACAATGTGAATTTATAAAGGTAATAAAAATTAATTAATTTAAGAGATACACAATTATTATTAAGACATACATTTAGAGGTTATGTCGAATATATGACATGGGTTGTTATTATCACATCCAATTTAATATCTGTAGTTCTTATTTACATAATAATTGTATATTCTAAACTTACCTTTTAAAAATTTAATTGATTGTGCTTAATATTGGTAATTTTTAGTTGTTTTCAGTGACAGTAATCGTGATGGGTTTCTTAACAAACTACACAAGTAAATAAGATAAAATATATTACTTACACTTTAAAAAATTAAAATGATAATTAAATGTGTTTTTCATTAAAATAAAACAAATAGCCACGAAAATACATAATAATTTGCGCAAGAACAATACATATAACAGATGTCCCGGTAATGGCGGACGAAACGTGAGCCACGCCATGGCCATACCCTGGTTATAAAGGTACCCTAGAACAAATGAACTTGAAGAGTCATCTTTCGTGAATATTGGGATTTTCAAATAAGAAAACGCTAACTAGCGGCGAATATCAGAACTACAAACAGTGGTACATATTTGACATTTACCTGAAATTACAACTACATGACTACAAAAACTCTATTATACGTACTTGAATTATAAATAAAAAAATACTAATAAATGAAAAAATAATACGAAAACTAAAAAAACACAATTGACAGCAATGCTACACAAATGATAAGTGTATTGTTTAATGGAATCAGCGCCATCTCTTCAAACCTGATAATCCCAATGGCTCGTACCACGAGCACGGTTTTAACTAAAACGCTGTTTTAAGAAATGTCAAATTTCATTATTTAATAATAATAAATAATGTCAAATTTATCAAAATATGATTTTAATGCAGAACATAGTTTGTACTCAAACAAATATTTTTAAAAAAAATCATTCTTTAAACATAAGGGCGAAATTAAATATTGAAATTTGATTTTGACATTTCTTAGAACAGCGTTTTAGTTAAAACAGTGCTCGTGGTACGAGCCATTAAGTTTATTTGAAATTATGCAAATTACGTATAAATTGTGTAAATCAAGCTTTATAGTATACAGTGCCATCTATGACACAAATTTAAAAACCAATATTCTCTAACCACAAAATATTAAATAGTGGTGAAAATAATATTGTGTAATTTTTGATAGATTTTAAAGAATATGATACCGAACCGTTGACTTATATAATACACAAATTTAACTTAAAGGTGGTTTTATTATAATATTATGAGTTCTGAAAGATCTTTTACTTATTTATGAAAATTTATGTTACAGACAATTATCAAGTTGGTAAGAAGTGCGAATCTGTTTCATTTGTGAAACGGATCTTCATTCGTTAAGTAATATCAAGAAATATTCATTGAAGATTATGGCACATTCAACAACCATAACTAATTATCAAAACTTTGAGGAAATATATATTAAAGGAGAACTGGTGGAAGAAACTTCTCATGACCTTGAAGAGTATGAAAATGTCTTACAAAGTGTGAAGAAGGAAAACGATATAAGTGATGATGATATCCACATAGACAACGCATGTGACAACCCAATTGCTTTAAATAATATTCGGAACATTGAAAATACTAATGCAAAGGGTTTTTGTTGTGACGTATGTAGTGAAAATTTTACAAAGAAATCAAGGTTGACATTACATATGAAAAATCATGAAAGAATAAAAGACTATCAGTGTCCAACATGTTATAAATCTTTTACGCAAAATTCTTCGTTAAAAACTCACATGAAAATTCATAGAGGAATAAAAGACTTTATCTGTAAAATATGTAACAAACTATTTATAAAAAATAGTGATCTGTCCAGGCATATGAAAAGTCACAATGGAATAAAAGACTATAAATGTCCAACATGTTATAAAACATTTACACAGAATTCTTCTTTAAAAACTCATATAAAAATACATCACGGAATAAAAGACTTATGTACAAAATGCAATAAATTATTTACACAAAATAGTGACGTATGTAAACATATGAAAATTTATTCTGAAACAAAAGAATATAAGTGCCCATTGTGTAGTAAATTATTTACAAAAAATTCTACTTTAACAACCCATATGAAAATTCATAACGGAATAAAAGACTATACCTGTACAATATGCGATAAACTATTTATAAAAAATAGTGATCTATCCAGGCATATGAAAAGTCATAATGGAATAAACGACTATAAATGTCCAACATGTTATAAAACATTTACACAAAAATCTACTTTAAAAACACATATGAAGATTCATTCTGAAACAAAAGCTCATAAGTGTCCGACATGTAATAAATCCTTCAGACAGAATTCTCATTTAAAATCCCATATGAAATATCATAGCGAAATAAAAGACTATAAATGCACAATATGTAATAAACAATTTTCATATAGCAGTGATCTATCCAAACATATGAAAAGTCACAATGGGATAAAAGGTTATCAATGTCGAACATGTTATAAAACATTTACACAAAATTCTTCTTTAAAAACCCATATGAAAATTCATAGCCAAATAAAAGACTATATCTGTGTAATATGCAATAAATTATTTATAAAAAGTAGTGATCTATCCAGGCATATGAAAATTCACAGTGGAATAAAAGATTATAAATGTGTAATATGTAGTAAATCATTTACACAAAATTCTAGTTTGAAAACGCATATGAAAATTCATACCCAAATAAAAGACAATGGCCCAGTTGCATAAAACGTTACCTTGAATCGCAAGGCTTATTTTCCTATGTATTTTTCACATATTGGCGAAAAAACTAGGGTACCTTTATAACCAGGGTATGGCCATGGGCCAAGATTGCCGCCATTGTCGGTAATTCATTTCCTTATTTATTAGTAATAAATGTGATATTATATTATAAAAGAATATTAAATTATCACACTGTAAATTTATAAGGGTAATAAAAATTCATTAATTTAAGAGATATACAATTATTACTAATATTTACATTTAGAGGTTATGTAGAATATATGACATGGGTTGTTATTATCACATCCAATTTAATATCTGTAGTTCTTATTTACATAATAATTGTATATTCTAAACTTACCTTTTAAAATTTAAATGATTGTGCTTAATATTGGTAATTTATAGTTGTTTTCAATATGTCAGTAATCGTGGTGGGAATCTTAACAAACTACACAAGTAAATAAAATAAAATATATTACTTACACTATAAATACGTATTACAATGATAATTAAATGTGTGTTTCATTAAAATAAAACAAATATCCACGAAAATACATAATAATTTGCGCAAGAACAACACATTTAACAGATGTCCCGGTAATGGCGGACGAAACGTGAGCCACGCCATGGCCATACCCTGGTTATAAAGGTACCCTAGAAAAAACTCAAAGTGGGTGACGTCTGGCGGCAGATTTGTGAACTAGAGGAATAAGGAAACGTTGATAGCATACATTGGAACGTATGTAATTTTAAACAGGTTTAATTTATATTTGTTGTAAAAGAAAGTGAGATATATAGTGTTTATTACATTTTTAGATTTAAATAATGATCAGTAAATGTCATAGACACTGCTCAGTGTCACAATGCAGTAATTACAAGTCAAAAAGTTTAAGTTTACATTATATCTCAAGTGACAAAATATGATCTTGAAATTTACTTCCCATATAGTTTTGACGTCTCCAATCGGTTCAATTGTTTTCTTTTTTAAAACAGGATGGTAAAATTCTTCTAGTTTTATAGCCAAACTATACACTGTTTATCATTCTTTTAACAAGTTTTCCCTTTACTTGTTCCAAATCTGTACAACTTAATTTTTTTATTTCTTCTGCTCTGTAATACACAAACCCATAAACTAATAAATTAATAGCATAATAATGATAACTTTTGTTGTAAAACAATAAATATAGTTTTTATTTTTACTAACCTGTTTATATGCAACAAAACTACAACAATGTTTGCATTTGCCTCCCAATCCTGCTCTACAAACTAAATTTTGCTTTCCAGTAATTTATATTCTTATTTAATAAAATTTCAATTATATGAGGATCTCCATACAAATGACTGTTTTTTAAACAAGATCCCAATATTGTACCTGATCCATCAACTATTATTCCACAAAGCAATATACATGTCCTGCCTTAAAAATTACTTCGCGTTCCTTTATAGGACGTGCAGAAGCAATGTATTCAAAAATATTACCTAACTTCATGTTAATTTTTCCATATTAAATACTTTGCACTTTGAAATGCATATTGCCAGCAATAAGGAATGAGAGAACTCTCCTTATTCCTCGGCCATCTTGCTACCGTCCGGCCTGCCACCTATAGTTCAGTTTTTTCGCCAATACCTATCAACTAATAGGCGGTGTGCACAAAAGTAGTCAGCGCCGACAGCGGACAAAAATGACAAAAGTGGTTACTCATTGAAACACAGCAAGGTTATGTTTTATGTCAGAATAAATTTGCAATTTCTATTTTATAAAATATTTGCAATGAATGCGAATAATAGGACGTCAAATATTATGTAATGCAGTGGGGGATGTAATAATTCTTACAAAATTACCGATTGAAGTATCAAATTTTATAAATTTCCTAGAAGATATATGAAGAACAGATGTATAAGAAAATAACTTTTCATCAAATATCTTCTAGTAATATGAAAAATTCATGTAGGTATACATATTTTCTCATTGTAAAAGATACTTATCGTATGAATAAAATTCCAACAATGGTCGTCTGATTGCAATAATGAATTATATAAAAATGTGTTTCTTAAGTTACTATTTGAACAAGATATAATACAAGAAGCAGAAAATTGTCTTAAAATTGTATAATACTTGCAGTTGTATGAAATAGAAATCTATTTTTGACATAATTCGTCTATTTATTATAGATTTTGTACATGTAATGTTAATGTTAAAGATAGAAATTCACATGGTTCGTATTTTTCGTGTATTTTCTTTTTCGAGTTTGTGCAACTGATTCCACTTAGAGCCTTGTATATTTTCAATGAAGAATCTTCTTCATTTATTGCGAATATAAAAGAAGATGCTAACATCATACACTGATATCGTGATATGTAGAAATTTTCTTCTTTGCAATCATTCAAGTTTTCCAACTTTTTAATATCAATTTCCATGTATTGTGCATCTTGTAACATTTAACTAATATTAGAAATTATAATATAAATTTAAATATAATAAAATGGTTTACAGAAATCACGCACATTATAAGAAAAATTATATTTTCTGCCACAGTACCTTTCGCTGGGAATGCACACAAATTCCAAAATGCACATTTATCAGTCAGTACATTTCTACCCGTATACGTTATCCTAACGTACCAATATGTCCCTTGAAGTTATATTGTCCTGTACATGTATCGCCTTGTATTTTTTTTCCTTACAAATCCACTCCTTAAAGTTATATTGCCCTGTGTATTTCTCTCCACGTACTTTTCTTCGAAAGTATAAATCTGCCTCATGAATTCATATTGCCCTGTACATTTCTCTCCTTATACATTTGTCAATGTGTACAAATCTATACCATGAAGTTGCCGCGCATCAACAAATTAGAAATTAGCGCATTCGCTGCATCTCGAAGTACACTCCGAAAAGAAAATGTGTTTTATGAAGTTTGCACAACAAAGCGTGTAGTTCTTCTACTTATTATTAGATGACGTAATCCGATTACAAAAATTATAAATTCAAATATAATAGATAAATATATACGTCTGGAAATTTTCGCATTCCTAAATATTGTTATTTTTTATATAAACAATATTTAATATTATCGTTTAAAAATCAAATGTTTTATTGATAAATATTGTCTAGTTTACATATTTTTGATAGAAAAGGCACTTTTACATATTAATATATACTGGTACACACAGTTTCAAATAAATATAAATTATTAGTAAATAACAAACATATGATTTCAGAATACATGTATCAGTCCTGGCAAAAAAGTTTAAATAAATATATCATCACATACAAAAAGTAAATACATACAAACTGTATTGTAAAATGTAACATAATTTCAGAATATAATTACAGACCAAGCAGTTTCAGTTGAGCCATTGCTAAAATAATGTATTTGTTTAGCATTTGAAAAAATAGATTTGTTCGGAATAAGTATTTATTTCAATTTCTGCAGTAACAACCATTGTTTTTAACTTGTAAATTGCATAATTGTTGCATTTTTGCAGTTTGAAACAAATGAACATAGATATATGTTATACATCATTGCAAAGCTAAAAAATCTCTTTTCAATGGTGTAACTTTATAAAACGGCGTCCATATAAAAATTAAATGTGAGACATCAAACATCGAAAACCAACAGTGATAAAAAAAATCGCCAGCCGAAAGAACATAAAAAATGTCCTAAAGGTGTACAAACCAAAATCCAGTATTATTGCAGATTTGTAATTTATTTGCAAATAAGTAACTGCAAAATTTACATTTTCGCCTATATCTAGTGACCTATGCATTTTTTCGCAATTAACGAAACATTAAAATGGTCTCCAAATGGGGCAACTATCATCTAATCTAACTGACTTCGTATCTTTTATAGTTCTCGAGATCCCCATGTTGGAAGAATTATCCTGAACATCCTATATAACTATTTACCTGGCACTGAATAAATACCAATTTGTTAAATTTTTACGTAACTATAATATCTAAACTTTATTTCTTCAAGAATTTTACAAAAATATAATATTTATGGTACGTAATAAGAAGTACAAATTACAAAAAAATAAATAAATACATATATTTACATGTACATTATTGAAGAAAGAGAATGGTATCATTTTACTGGTTTTGTAATCACTTGTTACATTTATAGCGTCTTTAGCTTACACAGTGCAAGTGCGCACTGAGTGCAACATATCACGTGACCACACTGAACGAGTTCTGCCCTCATCCGGTGGCAGTGCTGTTTAGCCGCCATATTTGCACTGCCACTATTGCACTTGCCTAGGGAGTCAGTGCACAAAAGTCGCACTGAGCCAGTGCACAGTGCAACTTTTTCTTAAGCTGAAAACGCATCAGCTGAATAAATTTTGCACTCAATGACAAGCTGAAAACGCTCAGTGCAAAGTGCGCACCAGTGCGCACTCGAATTGTAAGCTGAAAACGCTATTAGTAGTAGTTTCTGATTGGGACATGTTAGAATTCATAGATGAAGTCAATGTCAATAATATAACTAAACGCGGAAAAATATAAAAAATCACGAAAAATGCCTGAATAAACTTAATTTTTATTTATTATGGGCCTTTCGTGTATTTTAATTAATCCAAACAACGTATTATTTTCCTTTTCCGTCCAATTTTTGGATCTCCCTTTTTATTGCTGTCAGGGTCACTCCGTGTGGGTGTAAATAATAGTATTTTTTTCTTGCAAACTGCTCTTATTCGTAAAGAAAAACTTACTATACAAACTAACACCGTAAGGTGAATCAGAGTGATTTAGCGGCCAATTCTCTAAAGTAACCTGTTGTGAACAAGCCTGACCCAGTGCATTACCATGGCCTAGCAGGTATATCAATGATAATTATTAAAGGTATTAAAGAATAAATGACAATAAAATATACATTAAAATAAAATATTATTAAAGATAATACATATAAAAATTATCAGACGCAGGTAAGTGATGAATTTATTCATTTTAATGATACTAACCCCAAATTTTTTTACAGGTTATGGTAGTAGATAATAAACAAATGTATTTATTCCATATATATATATATATATATATATATATATATATATATATATATATATATATATATATATATATATATTAAGAGGACCGCTTCGAAATTATTATAAATAAATAGTATGTATTATAACAAATATACTCATATATATTTTGTAATAGCGCCACCAGTAGGGCATTTGTAAATAGTTAATAAAGTTTGCATTATATCCTATGTGAATATATTTTTAGATATCTCCTTTATAAGTCCGCGTGCCGCTTTAAAATTATTATAAATAAAAAGTATGCATTATAACAAATTATTAAATATATATTTCAACATAGCCCCCCGTAGAAAGGTATGGAAAAAAATCATAAACATAATGCGACCCATCATATTGCGTATACTCAGATATTTCCTCCATAAGTCCGCGTGCCGCCTTGAAATTGCTAAAAACAATTAGTATGCATTATACCAAATTATTTAATATATTTATTTTAATTATTGAAAATACTTGGTTTTAAGTTTCACAATTAAAATGAATAATAAGTTTCACCATGTAAGAGCTGACACAATTAAAGAAATTATTTAATATATATTTCACTCTAGCGCCCCTCGTAGAAGGGTATGAAAAAGATTCATGAACATAGTGTTACCTTTGAATATATAATACATAATTGTATTATATATTCAAAGGTGTTACCTATCATATATGTGGAATCTTAGATACTTCCAATATAAGACCGCGTGCCGCCTTGAAATTATTATAAACAAGTAGTATACATTAAAACAAATTATTTAATATATATTTCAATATAGCGCCCCTCATAGAAGGGTATGAGAAAAATTCATGAACAATTTGTTACTTATCATACACGTTTAATCTTAGGTATTCCCTAATAAGACCGCATGCCTCCTTGAAATTATTATAAACAATTAGTATACATTACAACAAATTATTTAATATATATTTCAATATAGAGCCCCCCGTAGAAGGGTATGAGAAAAATTCATGAACAATTTGTTACCTATCATATACGTTTAATCTTTGATATTCCCTATATAAGACCACATGCCGCCTTGAAAATATTATAAATAATTAGTATGCATTATAACAAATTATTTGACACATATTTTAATATAGCGGCTCCCGTACGATAGTATTTAAAAAAATCATAAAGATTGTCTGGTCGGTCTTATATGTATAATCTCAGATATTTCCTATATAAGACCACCTGACGCCTTTGAATTATTATAAATAAATAGAATGTATTATAATAAATTATTTACTGTAAATGTGAAAATAGCGCCCTTCTTGCCATACAAATATCTGTAGAGGTTAGAATTTATTTTTGTGTTACAACTCGTACCATAGATGGCACTGTAGCATAAAATGATTTACATATTACAAAAGTAAAACTTTATATGATACATTATACATTGAAATTTAGAGCATAAAATAATTTATTTTGAACAATACAATCAAAAGTAAGACAAAAAAAACTTATTTATTATTACAACCTAATGACATTGTCAAAAGCACTAGAAATAGCTATCCATGTTTATTGTTCGAAGTCGAAAAACTATGATTTTCAAAATAGTAGTGGTAAGTATCCTGACCGACGCCAAATTTTTTCAAATTTTAAATGACACAAATTTGACCCCTGTGGTGCACTCTCCACGCATTCATATATAAGTATCTGGGCTTTTGAATTCAAGTCAGTCTGTTTGAGGTAACATAAATGTATTTTGTTTTATGTAAAACAGCTACAAAGAGTTTTAGCGACGAGAGTGTAGACCACAGACCATATACACTATCACACTTGTCAACTCTATAGTAAATATAGAAACGCAGTTCCCAGCGCCTCTGGTGTTTCGCAGGGCTAAACTAAACTAAAAAGCGGGAAAATGGGATGCTTGTTACAAATAATTTAAATTTGAAATTCTATCATATTCTGTAACACAATGTTTAATTTTTATAAATCGATAACAATTTTGACAAGGGAAATTTTTAAATAGTTTTGTCAGGTATTTTGTATTGTAGAAAAAATTATCGATAGATAAAAATTAAACTACTGTGTTACAGAATATATGTATTAATACTTGTATATAGAAAATCTGAAAATAATAAATGAAAAACATTATTATTCTACTTCTATGCTTTAATATACTTATTAAATGTGTTATCTGTACTTGAATGACACTCATTATGATACAGATTTTCATTTCGATACAAATTATCATTATGATGCATATTTTGTTTTCATTTCGATACATAGTATCATTATGATACAGATTTAGTTATCATTTCGATACTCGTGGCAAAGAATAAATATTTTCGATATTATCAAAGGACAACTTTTCTGCGATTACACTTTTCAGATAAACTTATAGAAGTGCCCGCGAGTTAGTTCCAAAGTCTCTCGCTATCATGAATGACCTATATACTTCAAAAAAGACAATACACTTGTAAAAGTTCTGAAATATTTAAAAGAATGAGCCTGTTTCACATTTTTTTAAAATATTTTTTCTCACTACAATCTAACTGGAATAAAATAAAACTATATTATCAGAAGTAATATCACAAGACCTCATGATTTTATCGATAAATTTTTATTTTGTACGAATTTTTTTGCTTAGCAACAAACACGAAAGAAGACTATATGGTAAATCCCGACTCCGAAGGAGGAGGGGTTTTACCTAATGTCAGTGTGCTTGAGTGATTGTGCTTAAAAGCAAAAAGAATGAGTGCTTAAAATAAAAGTTTATCTATGTTCATGTCATGTATCTTAAGATTTAACTGTGGCGCTGTAGTGAAGTTAGGCACATACGTTCAGTGCTAGAGCTGAAAAACGGGACACATTCACGCCACTGCAACTGTAATGTAATACGTCATTGTATCATAAACTTACTTTAGTGTATTATTTATTAATCATCACATGTTTGGACAACTCAAACATGAGAATTCATTTGTTTCAAACTGAAAAAATGCAACAATTATGCAATTTATTGGTAAAAAAACATTGGCTGTTACTGCTGAAATTAAAATAAATACTTATTCCGAACAAATCTATTTTTTTCATACTAAATAAATACATTATTTTAGCAATGGCTCAACTAGACTGCTTGTTCTGTAATTATATTCTGAAATTATGTTACATTTTTTAGTATAGTTGTATGTATTTACTTTTTGTATGTGATGATAATTTATTTTAAACTTTTTTGCCAGGACTGTTACATGTATTCTGATATCATATTATATATAATTTTTGTTATTTACTAGTAATTGATATTTATTTGAAACTGTGTGTACGAGAATATACTAATATGTAAGGTAAAAGTGTCTTTTCTATCATAAATATATAAACTAGTCAATATTTATCAATAAAACATTTGATTTTTAAACGATAATATTAAATATTGTTTATATAAAAAATAACAATATTTAGGAATGCGAAAATTTGCAGTATGTACGAGTATATATTTATTATATTTGAATTTAAAAAATTTGTCATCGGAATACGTCATCTAATAATAAGTAGAAGAACTAAACGCTTTGTTTATAAAACACGAATAATATACGAATTCAAGAGGCAGATTTATAATTTCGAAGAAAAGTACGTGGAGAGAAATATACAGGTCAATATAACTTTAAGGAGTGGATTTGCACGTTAGGAAAAAAATACAAGGCGATAAATGTATAGGACAATATAACTTCAAGGAACATATTGGTACGTTAGAATAATGTATACGGATAGAAATGTACTGACTGATAAATGTGCATTTCGGAATTTGTATTCCAAGCCCTAAATACTTTTATTTATAAAATTGTACCGTATCTGAGTATTACAAAGTACAAAGACGAAATCAAAAGCATGATTAAATATCGCTTCATTTTGTCAATTTTATTTGATAATGATAAATAATAACTGATAATGCCATTTTTACGTGAAATGAACTATAGTAAATTTAAGAACCATCCGTAATCAATGCAATATATCGAAAATATGTAATATAATGTAATCTATAGTGTAATATATGTAATAAGTGTAATTTAGTAATATGATTACGAATTGTATAATATTACGTAATATGAAATCAGGTGTACAAAATTTTTACTAGTGAATCACCCCTCGGCTAAATATTTATAAATACAAATATTAATTGAAATTCAGAATGATAAATTTAATCACTTACCAACAATGTTGGTAAGTGATTAATACATAACAGGTTGTTAATGTTAACTGATATTCTTTTATTTTATATTAATTATTATTAAGTAGAAATGTTTATATCAATTATTAATAATTCATTTTTAAATTTCTTATTTTACACTGTTGAAAATTATATAAAATAAAAGTTACTAGAAAGTATTAAAATGAAATCTTGAGAAACAAGCGAACGAACCATTACAGATTGTCAGCCATCTTTGTCGCACGGTGCATAAGTCAAGATTTAAGCATTTCGGTACGCACTTCATGGACTAGATTTGCGGAGTCGAGATATGCATAAGTCGGGATTTGAAGAAGGCTATGAACTTCATGGGCTAGATTTGCGGAGTCGAAACATGCATAAATCGTGATTTGAAGAGGGCTGTGTAAAAGTATTCGTATGCTTCATGCAATCCCATGCAAGTTTATGTATGACAAATTGGCCTGACACTGACACTTGTGCGTCCACGATGGGAAACAGATATTTATTTTATAATAAATCTACAGGAAACTTTAAAATATGGTCTACAGGTAAATGAGTAACAATGTAAAAATATAAAAAAAACTGTACATGGTGTTGCTAGTAAATGATAGATGGCATCATTAAAAAATATTTTATTATTTGTTTATAAAATTGACATAAAATCTTGTTAGCCAAGTTGAACTTCCCGCGCCAAGTAACTACCTGATGCGGAGAGAGAGGGCCCGCCGTGCGCCAAAACCAAGATGTGAGTGTGGTTGTTAAAAAAGAAGATGGCCGACAACGAGTGAGAGTGACGCGCAAGAGGCGACAAGAAGAATTACTTTTATTTTGTTGTATTAATGTGTATTTTGTGTCAGTTAAATAGATATTGAATTAAAGCTAAGGAGAGTTTTATTCAGTGTCTAACAATCTTATACAAACTACAATACTTTTTTGTAATTAGGAATATATGTTATTGTTGATTTGTTAAATAAAAAATAAAGTTAAATAAAAGTGTCCATTTTAATATTAAGATTCGGAGACCAACTAAGAGGTGGCACTGCAAAACAATTCATAAATCATATACATATCGTATATACCGGATAGTGACTTGAACAACGCAGCATAGCGGTTTCAATGGTAAAATCTTAGGGTACGTTCGGCTTTGAAATCTACGGATTGCTCAGAGCTCATAGGTCACGTGACGAAATTCACAGATGTTAATGCTAATGCCGAACGCTCCAGATTCATATGTTAAGCGGGATATTATAATACACAAATATGCAACTAGGAACATGAATAGTACAGGAGTAAAACGTGTATTAATGAATTAATAGTTTTTCACATAAGTGTTAAAATATTATATTAAATAAATTGTTGTTCATATTTAAAACTTTTTGCTATAAATGAGTCAAAATATCTATCTATCAGGCGAGAGCGCGGTACAGAATTCTGAGAACTACCCTCCGCCTGAGTTGTTAGTTTTTACGCGGAAATGAAATTTTTAACTGACCTGTCACATGACAGTTGAGTTAAAGGCTTATACGCATGCTCAGATTTGAGAGCTCCGTGTGCTCGGCGCTTGGTCACCGAGCACACAGAGCGAGCTCAATATGCTTAGCGAGTTTAATGCCGAACGCTACAGATCGCTCTAATGTCAATGCCGAACGCAATCGACGGCTCTGAGCGCTCAAAATGTTAATGCCGAACGTACCCTTAATGTGCAGTTATTTGCTCCCCTAATTATTTTAGAGCAAAATTGTATTTAGATTTTTGTTACAGAAAAAAATATAGCATCCGAATATGCTATTGTTTATAATTTTCTCAATTTCCGGAACCGTAAATATTGTAATCAACAACTATTACATCGTTATCATCAACTACAATAAAGTGTTTTAATTTTCCTCGTTTCAAACAAAAGCGTAAACATCTGTCATAAATTCTTGACGTTTTTTATTTTTAAAACAAGTAAAACCTTTATTGTAGTGTGACAACAATGTAATAGTTGATTACAACAATGTAGTTTAACGAGAACGACATTTAAGATTTCTTTAAGTAGTGACAGATGTTTGCTCTTTTGTTTAAATATTTGGTCCATGGCATCAATGTTTTTGCAAAATGTTATTGTTTTCGACCATTTTCCGTATATTGAAAAATTATAAACAATAACATATTCGGATGCAGTGCAAAACCTAAATACAATTTTGCTCCAAAATAATTAGGGGAGCAAATAACTGCACATTGAGATTTTACCATTGAAACAGTGACGTACAAAACTAAATTTCCATTGGCAAATTTTCGAGATATAACACAAACTTTCATTTTTTTAAATGGAACCCATATTTGATTTTTACTCTTAAAAAATACTTATTTTCTTCTCTTTCGATTGGTATAAAGGTAATTATGCTTTAAATTTATTTGGCTCTCAAAATTTTTCCTTAATTTTCATGATATATATTTTTTTGCCAGTAATTTCATTAGTTTTATAAAATAGTATTTTATTTTATTTAAATAATTTATTTCTTAACTACCTTATTTCATAATTTAATTTTAACTCTATATTTTCAAATTCATGTAAATAGGTATAGCAGGTATGATTTGAAAAGTTATTTAAAACTCAAAAACCCTTACAAGAAAAAAATCTGATGCGGCCAGCACATTACCTTTCGTCAGTTATATGAGGCATTTACGAAAATTCTACCGGTGAACTGTTACCGGTAAACAGCTGTTTATCAGGTTATAGGTACCGGAATCGATATTTTAAGAATGCAAGTGGTAAACAGGGTAGATCCATAACCTATAAAAAATTTGAAAATTTGAAACAAGTTAGAAATTTGATATAGTTAATAGGGATCGACCGATACCGATATCGGTATCGGTATATCGGCCATATCGGTCTTCTTGGCCGATATTGGTATCGGCCGATATGTAAACCACGATATCGGCCTATATCGGTATCGGCCGAAAAAAATATAAATTGCTTAATATTTCAGTCGCTAAGGATTTTTTAAAGGAAATTAAAACACAAATACTAAATAAAAAACAAATCAAGTTTATTCTTATTCAAAATTTAGCAAAAAAGTCATTAAAAATGTAGAAGTAAAGTTACACACTTAGTTAAACGAATTAATATTTAAAGTTAAGTTTTGGCAAGTTGTAATGTAACAAAATTAAGCTTTCTGCTCTTTCCGGAGTTAGACGATTTCTTGTGCTTTCATAAACATTTCCAGCTGAAGAAAATAGCTGTTCACTAGCAAAACTACTTGGCGGTGGTGCTAAATATATTATTGCAACTTTGTACATCAACGGAAAATAGTATATTGTGTTATTAGGAGTAAAAGTGATACTTTGTGTGGCGAGCATGCGGACAATTGCATGCGAGGCACACAAAGACACTATTATTCCGAATGACACATTAAATTTTTTTTCAAACGCACTACTTTTCTTTTTATTCGCTAATTCTATGTAGTTTCTATGGATATTTATTTATTTTATTTCTACGCCGCCGGCGTAGAAATTAGCTATTTCTACTCCGGCGGCGTAGAAATTAGCTATTTCTACTCCGCCGGCGTAGAAATTTCCAACGGCGTAGAAATAAAACTTCTACCTTGTGAATTAAGTCACAAAAATGCCATTTCTACGACGTTTGAAAAAAAATGTCTTTTTTTTGCATTTGCTCTGCATTTTTTTGTGATTTATTTATGGTTAATGAGTGTAACGGTAACAGTATATCATTATAAATCACTTTTACCTCATTTATACAGCAAAAAATTTACGACAAAATTTTATGGCCGATATAACGGTATCGACCGATATCGGATATGAGTATATCGGTATCGGCCACAAAAAATCATATCGGTCGATCCCTAATAGTTAACAAACTTTTAACGCGCGGGCTTCGCTTTGCATCACAACCTTTTTTGAGATTAGATTCTTCATGAATCCGGTAGATAGATCTGGTAGATATTGTACAATTTTCGAACGCGGTAACTTTTTACCACTCGTCAGTCAGTAGATGCGGTATCTACCGATAGAATTTTCGTAAATGCCTATGTATTTTCTAAAATCAATTCAGAAAATTCCTTGCAAAAGATTCTAAATTTCTTGTATGTACATTTACCTTTCGACAATTGTATGTATTTTATACAAATTCCATACAGAAAGTTTCGAACAAGAAGATCCTATATTTCCAGTAAAATTATAACACAAATATTCTACGAATATGTCAATTGACACTGACATCTTTCTATCAGAATTTTCTTAATATAGTAGCTGTTTCTAGCATAGCTAGCTAATTTATGAAATTTAATTTCTTTATATCCATTTAATATGAAGTATAAAATGCAGTCAAATCGTATAAAGAATACACTCTTTTTTAATATATATATATATATATATATATATATATATATATATATATATATATATATATATATATAGATGTGCAGAGTACTCGCGACTGGTTCGAGTAGTTAAGAAGACAAACTTTAAAGCGGGTTTTTGACAGTCAAATGAAATTTAGTGGGCAGAAATAATTTCGACACTCTTTTTAATAAAGTCAAGCTTTCGGTTTATTTAAAACCATCCTCAGAACTATTAATTTGAGATTTGGAAGTAAAATTTTCAAAACCAAACATAATATGCGAATTTAGAGTTGGACTTTAAGTTTAACATTGTCATAGTTAATAAAATTATAAATTTTGTACAAAATATATGTCGTTTTACATTTTAAAACAAAAATTATTACAAATTTTGATGATGGCTGCGAAACAACAATATATATATATATATATATATATATATATATATATATATATATATATATATATAAAATCTCTTTAATACCCTTTCGGGTGTCGAGATTAGTTTCTTTCATTACTCGATTTTGTTTATTAACTCTTTCCATTCTTTCCTGTTCTGTGCTATCCTTTTTGCTTCTTGGCAGCTGATTTTGTTTTTATTTAATATTTCCTGTATGTTGTTCGCCCATGTCTTAGGTGGCCTTCCTCTTGTTTTATTTTTTGCCGTTCTTGCATTCCATAGCATTTTTGTTTGATTGTCTTCTGCCATTCTTAACAGGTGGCCATACCATGCCAGTTGTTTTTTCTCTATGGTAGTTTGGATACTTTCTATTTGTAGTCTTGTTCTAATATGATCGTTTCTTATTCTGTCAATCCTTGTTACCCCTTCTATTCTTCTCAAATATCTCATTTCTGCGGCTTGTATTTTACTTTTTATTCTTTGGTTTGTAGTCCATGTTTCGCTCCCGTACAATAGGATTGGTCTGTATATTGTTTTGTACAGTGTCTTTTTAGTTTCTTTACTTACTTGCTTATTGTTTAGGATAATTTTGTTCATTGCGAAGTAACTTTTAGTCGCTGCCAGTATTCTGTTATTTATTTCGTGTTCTAAATTTCCTTTGTTGTTCAATGTGTGTCCTAAGTATGAAAATGTTTCTACCTGTTCAATTTCTTTTCCACTTATTTTTATGTTCGTTGTTACTTCTTCTTTCGATATTACCATTATTTTTGTTTTGTTAATGTTTATGGTCATGTTGTGTTTAATTAATTCCTCATTCCACAAGTTAATGTTATGTTGTAGATTTTCTTCATTGTTTGCCAATCTTGCAAGGTCATCTGCGAATGCACATTCTACTATTGTATTTCGGCTTAGATTGTGATGGCCTACTTCCATTTTTTTGACCTTATTTTTAATCCGTTTCATTATGTTGTCTAGGAATATTATGAACAACAACGGGCTTAATGCTCCTCCTTGTCTTAGTTCTTGTGAGGTGGTGAATTCGTTTGAAGTTTCATTTCTTGTTCTTATGTAATTTGTTGTATTAACATAAATACTTTTTATTGCATCTATTAGGTGACTGTTGACCTGTCTTTCCTTCAATATTTTCCACATCTTATCCCGCGGTACCCTGTCGAATGCTTTTTCCAGGTCTAAAAATGCCATGAATAGTTTACCGTTCTGTCTTAAGGTATTTTCTGTGAGCTTTCTTATTGTAAATACATGGTCCTGTGTCGAATGCCCTTTTCTAAAACCACTTTGTGCGTTTTCCATTGATGCATCTGTTGCTTTCCTCAATTTGTTTTCCAATATAGCTTTGTAAATTTTGGCGGCTGTACATAACAATGATATACCCCTATAGTTACTGCAAATTCTATCATCTCCCTTCTTGTGTATCGTTAATATCACTGCCTTTTCCCAATCTTTTGGTACTTGTCTCTTTTCCCAAATCTTATTTAATATTATTAATAGGATTTGCTCTCCTTCCTCGCCCATGTATTTCAGTTGTTCTGGTCTTATACCGTCATGGCCTGGTGCTTTACCGTTCCTTAGTTTTTTGAGTACTGTCTTCATTTCTTCTTCCGTAATTTTTCCTTCATGTTCTGTTTCTGTGTTCCCCAGTTCTATACTTTCTTCATCTCCCTTCTCATTGTTAGTATGAGTTTCTTCTAATAATTCTTCGAAGTGTTCTTTCCACCTTTCCATTAATTCTTTGTCCTCTTTTATTATGTTTCCTTGTTTGTCAAACAGCTGCTTCAATGTTACTTGTTTTCCTTTCTTGTAGCTTTTCAGGGTACTATACAATAGTCTTTGTTTCTCTTTGAAATTTTCTTCTAATCTGTTTCCAAAATGTTCCCATGTCCTTTGCTTTGATTTTTTAATTTCTTCTTTTGTTAGTTTTCTTTGTGTTTTGTATTCTTCATAGTCTTCTTGCTTTTTGGAGTTTAGATATTGTTTCCATTTTTGTTTCTTTTTCTTTACTTCTTCTTTTACTTTATCGTTCCACCAGTGTGTATGTTTTTTGTTATGCGTATTTCTAGTTATACCGCATGATCTTATTGTTGCTTCCGTTATTATGTATTTGAAGGTGCTCCACATCTCTTCAATATTATTTAAATTCGGCCTGGTTGTATGTGTCATTAACCCGTTGATTTGTTTTTGATATTTTTCTCTTGTCTGTTCTTCTTTTAATTTTTCTATTCTAAATTTTACTATCTCTCTTTCTTTATTATTTACTTTCTGTCTTTGTCCATTGCTATTTTCTTCTGTTTTTATTTTCGCGATTACTAGGAAGTGATCGCTTCCTATTTCACTATTTAACATTTTATAAATTGAAATCCCTCTTAAACAGCATAAATTAATAACTTATTAAGTTATATTTCAAAATTTCGTAATCTAAACCATAAAAAAATATACTTTAAAATTAAAAATTTTAAACTTAATTTACTTTGTAATAATTAATAATAATACAAATACGGCTCTGTAGCGAACTTTTTACAGGTTTGCTTAAATAGTGTGCAAAAGTAGATCGAAATCGGTACAATAATACGGTCTCCACACTGTTACGAAATTAGTAAATATCGTCAAATTGACCTATTTTAATACCATATTACTCATTTATTTTAAATTATTTCAAAAAAAGCCTCTGTCGCGAATTAAAGTCAACCTTCATTATTCATCATGCCAAATTTCAATAATTTATTATTTACAATAAAGTCACAGGACTATGGAGAAAAAGTCACATTTCGAGCAGCAGCCTCTTAATAAACTCACAATGTCCTGCACATTAAATAACTAGCTGTAAAACCAAAACTGAATGAACTTACCCTTAGCTTCACACCCACAAACGCAACACTTCACAATTTTTTGAAGCATGACTCAAACCACGTTTAAAACGCTTAGAACACACGAAAACTTTCGAATATCTAAATATAATTAACCGCTAAACAAGTACAAAACAGAACTAGAATGAATACTTCGTAAAACCATCAGTGGCACCAGTGGATCTTTCCAAAGGTCTGTCACGCTCAGAACTAGTCCACCGGCTACGCCCAGGCCACACTAGACTGTCACATATGCAGACTAAGAAGGCAAAACCCCAGCTTATGCGAGCAATGTCTTGTACAGCACCATTTAGTCGATTGCCCTACTCTGGAACCGGTAAAACGATTATATGATTTTGGTAGAAACTTACCTGAGATGCTGACAGACCACCTGTATCAAGAGATATTAATTTTTAACTGTGAATGTTAAAACATAGTGTTATTTATTTATTTATTATATTTAAAAAAATATATTTTGTCCAAATACATTTTAAATTCTGACATTTCCCATGGGCACTAAACGTACTATGGTATTACCTTGTGATATATTTGAAAGTGTTTTTGATGTCTAGAAAATAATAATAATAATAATAAGCATACTAGTCGATGCCATAAGCAAAAAAATATGTTATTATCTATTATTATTATTAGATTTGTTATATTATTATTATATTTTAAAATTTTACATTGAAAAGTTATTATAAATATAAATTTATTTCCAAGTACTTTATGAATGGGCAATGTAAATGCATTGCAACTTTGACTTTTGTAGATATCGCTGTTTATGAAGGTAAAAAGAAAATTAGCATTAAATGTGAAACTATTTTCTTTATTTGCAAGTATCAGATACATTTATATTGTTTAAATTATTTAAGCATATACTCGTAAGTAAACCAACGTCTTGATTATTTCTGATATTATTATCATTAGTAGGTAATGAGGAAATAGTGATTATTACTAGCATCAATTTAAGTAATTTTGACTGCCTTATAACACTATATACTAGCAAACACGTAACATTTATTTATGACTCACTATAAGTAAAGGTGATAGAGCCCATAAAAATACCACCAGAAACATTTAAATCTTTCAAATATTCAGTCTCATTCTTTTATATATGTATGTATTTAACTTTTTCCAATTACCAGCAGTAACAAAATTTGTTACTGTCTTTCACAACATCCTTCCGAACAACAATTTTGCAAAGCTGTAGGGTCTACATTAAAACTTCTAAAGCAAAATTATTTGTAAATTTCTTAGTATTTCTATGGTTAATTTTAATAATAACTACATGAAAAAGTATTGCCAAAATTGCCATCTGAACGCGCTGTTGGTAAACGAGTCAAAAATTGTCTGGGGATTCATAGATATATACCATACATGAATATTTATTATAGATTAAGTATTTAACATATTAACTCGAAAAATAAAAATCATAATAACTTTTGTTTAAGTAGACCAGTTGAGCAGTTTAAAAAAATGTAAAATTATATTTTTATATTAGCGTAATATACCTACATATTTTTTTAATAACTTATGTGCATTGTAACCACATACTTTTGTGATAAATTGGAATATTTATTTTTTCAATACTTTCCAATAATAATACTATATTTGTACCACACATTTTCCAGCAAAATACATGTAAAACTTACAATATAACCTAAACACAAAACTAGCAAAATGCTTTTAAAATTATTAACTTTCAATGGTTTTACATTATCATCATCAATATTTTTTACTGTATTCTTTTTGATATCATCTGTCCATTTCCATATCATTCCATTTTGTTGAAATAACAGTACAAAATCATTAAATTTCTCCATAAATGGAAAACCTCTTTGCGCATATAATATAAATCTTACAGGTTCAACAATTTTTTCAAATCCATATAAATTATTCTTGGTGTCATTTCTTGCCATGTAAATTGGTACAAGGGAATACATAGTTAGTTCGGGCGCCATAAACCCTTGTTTTCCTTGGAATAATTTTTCAATACAAGCTGTAATTTCCGGACAAGATATAGCACGTTCGTATATTTGTCTATCCTCTTCATATCTTGTGTTAAATAAATTTCTAACTGGGGTAGGTAATCCAAAAGGAAAATGTCGTTGTATCATTTCTTGAACATTGTGAATCTGCCCATCGTATAATGGTGTTATCAAAACATTTATCAATTTCGACTGATATGCTGTTGCTATTAGTAACGTACCCATAACCCAAAAAATGTAAACAACCTTTAAACAAGTATTTTTTGGATTTTGTCTTGATCCTTGTAAAAAAATGCACAACGTATCTATAAAACAAAATGACAACGATTTGTACAGTGTTTTTTCTGGTAAAATGTAACTAAAAATCCAACAAGTCACAAGGCAGGACAAAAAAGTCCCCAAGATATATAACCATAAAACAGTGTCAAAAACTAAGATTAAATTTCGCCATGGTTCAATTGGTTGTGCTAATGGCACAAACCATCTGGTATAACTATAATAATAAAATACACTCCCGTCAAAATCAAAATAAAAACTTTCATTATTCATTATATTTCCCGCTATAATCTCACATTTTTTTGTGAATAAATCATTAAACAAAAAAGTGCTACCACCATCGGTAAACTTAAATCCCCATAAAGGATACTTATTTGGTAAATAATTTATAGTAAAATTCATTTTATTTAAAAAATTGTTGATTATAACTGGTTCTAATCCAACTATTGAAACGTCATCTGTATTTAGGTTTGGATTTTTGACGTTTGGTGGGTCGTAGAACGGAGATATCTTCAGTTCACATCCTTGAACTATCTGGGGAATTTTACGCGGGAATGTTTGTGTTATGTTGGTACAACTTGCAAGTATTTTCACAGTAGTGTTGTTACAGCTGTTATTGTACGGGAAATATGTGTATATAGCTTGGTCAAATATTATGTTCACATTAATTGTGAAATATGACCAACTTATGTTTATAATTTCTTGAATAAAGTTTTTATTTTGGAGTCCGTATATTATTATTTTAGCTCGTGGATTCCATAATGATGAGTATTTTGTTGTATTTATAAAAATTTTGTATTCAGAAGTACTTTCTATAAGAAAAATGTAATATTTGAACATTTTATATTTGGTTTTTATGTTATATTTTTCATTTATGTTCATAATCATATATGATTTCAATACTGGCAATAATATTTGTATGTATTTTTCAGTATTTTTCGTATATAATAAAAGTAAATTTGTATCATAAAATTCAAATGATTTTTCATATAATTTTTGAAGACAATTTATATTTATTTCATTATTATATTCTTCGTTTATATAAATATATGTTTTTGTTTGTTTTAACAATAGGAGTAACAACAATATTTTCTTCATTTTACTGCCAGTTCAAAATAAATTGTTTTTTTTTATTATGTATGAAATTCATATACACCAAACAGCATTCCTATACAGTTTCTTCTACAAATTAATATGAAATATAACATTAAAATTTATTTCTTATAGCTATATCATTTCTTCCTTTTAATAGACAAAGAAAACATATTATGTATTTATTTCTTTATTTAACATTCTCAACAGGGCTAAGTGCCCCAATTACAGAAAAGCATTACATTACATGCAAAGTATATAAATTTTCGGTAGATAAATAGATAATGCACAATATAAAACATGGGTGAAATTAGAAAAATATTAGTGATAACAATAATAATAATAATAAATAATTTATTCACAGTTGTTTATAGTGAGTCATAAATAAATGTTACGTGCTTGCAGTCAAAATTACTTAAATTGATGGTATTGGTCATTATTTCCTCATTACCTACTAATTATATTGACATAAGAAATATTCAAGAAGCTGGTTTACTTATACGCTTCCATAATTTAAACAATATAAATGTATCTGATACTTGAAAGTAAAGAAAATAGTTTTATATTTGATGTTAATTTACTGTTTACCTTCATAAACAGCGAGATCTAAAAAAAGAAGGCAAAGTCGTAATGTATTTTCATTGCCCATTCATAAAGTACTTACAAATACATTTATATTTATAATAACTAAATGTTAAATTTCAATTAATAATAATAATAGTATTAACAATAATAATAATAATAATAATAATAATAACAATAATAATAATAACAATATTAATAATGACAATAACAATAATAATATTCTTAGGTATATTATTACTAAATATCTACCCTAATATTTTGTATATACTTACCTCTTAAGAAGTCGATGTACAAAACTATTGTAACTTAAAAACAAATAAAGAATAATAATAATATTAATCCAGCTCACCATCCAAAGGACCCAAGTAGGAAAAACAGAAGTTTCTATTATATTAACTGAAATATATTTGTTAAACTATATATCAAATACTTACCAACTTATTGCGTGTACTTACCCTTAGGATCGTTGTATAATAACTGTACTTACTTGAAAAGAGAAATAAAGTAATAATAATACTAATAATAACAATAATAATAATAACTTGCCGCATTGTGCGTAAGGTTTTAAATGCTTATTGGATCAGGATGAAGTTCTCCAGAAAAACCATGGCAGACCGAAGAAGTACAATAATTCTATAAACGAATTGTATCTTTACCCAGAAAATAAATATAATAATAATAGCAATAACAAACGACAAATAACAAGTAACAAATTAATGCTGGGTTTATGCAGCATGTAAACTGTAAAATTAAGTTAAGCCACTAAATTAAGAAAATGTCGTTTATGAAGTAAAGTAAAATTGTTTATGTTTAACATTTCGTATAATCTTTTATAGGTGAAATTGCGGTACATTATATTTAAATACGATAAAAAATATACCTGGATGTACAATAGGGTATTCTCTCATATTTTATTATTTATTTTTCTTAAAGAACAGTTATATCTAAGGGTATCTGTGAAAACCCGAGTAAAAATCCTTTTAATAAGCGAGATATTATTTTTTAAAATTTGATTTTTTTGTGTCACGTGATAGTGACGCACTAGTTGTACAGTACCAGTGGTGTGCTATCTGTGGTTCATGCGGCGTCTTATCACATTCGAACATGGTGTAGGGATTTCAACTGGTCTCCCATTGGAAGGTCATCTAATACATCAGCAAAATTTAAATGCTTTATATCTTTTGCAACAATCAATTTATATTATGATTTTTTGTTTTTTCCCTGTTGTTTACCTATCAACACTAATATTTTTAATAAATTTTTAATATTAGTGATCCTCTGAGAATACCCTATTCATTGAATAAGTCCAATTAGTATTTCATCGCTCTTCTTTGCAGAAACTTTGTTATCATCGAATATATTCGTAGGTTAGGTGTTAAAATTTATCTAAGAAATTATAAAATTACACTAAAAATAGCCAACTTCTTAATTTAGTTACATTTGTCTAGTTCTTCAGTTTAGTTGCATAAAAGTTGTCATGTATAGCAATGCTTTCTACTTGCTTCGTTTAGTTTTAATTTCATTTTTTAATTTAATTGTTTGCATAAACCCAGCAAAACACAGTCACAAATTAACAAATAACAAATTTCCTCCAGATATGTTTATATATTTCTTCCTTTCCTATTGTAGCGTTTAGATCCATTATTATTTTACTATCATATATAGGAATTACATTTACTATATTATTTGTTAACTGTTTATAAAATATATTTTTTTCATCGCCTTTTTACCTCTCGCTAAGAGACGTATTGAATTCATGCTAAAAATCGCATATCCAGATTTTAGTAAATAAGCACGTTTTAAGGTCCCTAGAATCCGATTATAACACTTTTACGATGGTGTCCATGTGTCCGTGTGTGTGTGTGTGTGTGTCTGTGTGTGTGTGTGTTTGTGTGCGTGCGTGCTTGCGTGCGTGCGTGCGTGCGTGTGTGTGTGTGGATGTTAGATGCACGATTTCTCAAATAATATAAGACTTAAGGCATGTTTAACTACGGATTTCTCAACCTAACAATAATGGGAAGAGTTGATTAAGTTTTGGTAACAATTAGACAACCGGAAGTAGTAGTTAGCTATTTGTGTATTAAGAGCGCAAAATGGGACATTGTCGATTGAGAAGTTGTTGCCGCGCGACGCAGGAGCGAGGCATTCTCTCGAAATCGACAATGTCCATTTGCGCTCGAAACACACACAAGATTTTTTCTACAGTCGCCACAATGGGGTCCTCCACCATAACAATAATTTATTTTTTATTTATTTTTACTTATCGGTATTTTCCATTCTTCTTGAGCTATTGCTTCAAACTAATCTAAGCATTTTATACTTTCGTTTTTGTAAATGAATGCCCTATTTTATTTTCACAGCAGTGCGGCATTTTGTTTGGTTATGTAAGTGGGTAATGTGTAACTACAGTGTCATTAATTCCTGACTAAACGTTCCCATTAAAAATGTAGCCAAGTAACATTTCTCAAAATTGTATAGTTAGAAATTTGAGGAGCGAGCGTTTTTTCTACTTTGTCGCTCTAGAGCGGCAAGGTGACATTTTGCGTTGACAAAAGAGAGCGCAAATGGCTACTTTGTATATAGACTGTAGAAAATAGCATATTATGTTATTAGGAGTAGAAAGCGGTCTTTTTGTGTTGAACCCAGCTATTGCGGCCGAGGCGCTAGCCGAGGCTAGGTAAGCTGGGTAAAACACAAAAAGGGCGTTCTACTCCGAATGACATATACTATTTTTTCTTCAAGTGTTTCAAAGGATTTTTTTGATTTTTTTTTTGGAATTTTTTAATTGTAGTGTTTGCAATTTCAGCCAAAGCAGTCTGTTTACACTACAAAACAAAAACAACACAACTGTCAAATAACAATTTTCAATATAATATGTGTTGCTGTGACAACTGCCGCCGCCAGCGGTGAACTAAAACACTAACATTTTTTTACTAGTACAACAATAACAACATTTTTGTACTAGTAAGACAATGAACATCTTCTATAGTGTGTGTACAGGAGCATAATATGAATATTATAATACGCTTGAAGAAAAATTCATTATTATATCTTCTATAGATTTAGATAAAAAGAAATGCATTTAAAATAATTTGATGTAAAAAATCTCCGATCAAACTACATCAACGCAAGAAATTAAAATGTTTGTAATTGACACATAAATGTCACTGTCAAAAATATTTCTATGCCCCTATCAAAAATATTTGTACATCATTATGAAAATAAAAAAAAAGTCAACAACGCAAAAGAATATACGTAAAAAAGAATATAAAAGGAATTTGCCAAAAAATGACGAATATAAAGAAAAAGAAAAGGAAAGTAGAAAAAGAAAATTTCAGGATATTGAATATAAAGAAAATGTATGTATTCTATATAATTTATATTAAAATATCCCATACATTTTGCAAATATATGTGAGAATTATATTGTAGTGAGACATGAATATATGTATTTGTATTTAAAAATATTTTTTTTATATTTTGCGTTCATAATGAAGTCATTACGATACGCAATTGCGTATCGTAATGACCTTCATTTCGATACGCAATTTTTTGTTTTAGACGGTTGGTACTAGATGACGTTTCTTTAACCCATTTTTACCTAATTTATTTTTAGTTAATTGACAATTCATTTTAGTAATATAATGTCGTTATTATTATTATTTTTTATTTAGGGAAGATTATTTACATGAAAATGTACAAATATAAACACAAATTGAGTAAGTAAATGTTAATATAATGTTCGAATTAGTCCACATAGATGGACCTAGTAGTACTAAAAATTTGTAGATTGAACCTTTGAACGATAGAAAATTATTTTTAATTAATTTTAAAGCGTTTTAATTCAAATATAAGAAAAAATAAAAATTTCCTGTACACTGAGGCTGAAAGGGTTAAATTGTCAAACGTCAAAGCTGGAAGATAAGAAATTTCAATATAACCTCAAAAAAATTTTTACTTAATTAATCACTTTATTTAATGAATATAATAATAATAATAATAATAATAATAATAATAATAATAATAATAATAATACATATTTTCGTCTTACTTTGCATTTCAAAATAAGCAATCAAAACATTCTCTGTTACGCCTTTGACATTATTTTCTTTACACCATGTGTCAAAATTTGCAAATTCTTTCACATAAATCTCGCGCGATTTTTTAGAAAGTAGATTATTTCCTGTAGTCTGAGCTATATTACGTAGCTCAGGCGGAGTGCAACTGATTTCATCTTCCATGATTACACTAAATTCACTTAAATTTGTTCGTAAATATTGAAATGACATGAACTTTCAAATAATAATTGAATGTGGTCTGGTGGTCAATTCAATGTTACCAACTACAACATTTCACTTACAAATTTCCCTAAATCAACTCGGTTTAATATTAACAGTTTTTTAAAAATATTTTAGTTTGTAGAAGGTGCAAAATATAAAAAATAGTATAAAGAACTCATTTTATAAGACTTTTTTTCGCACTTGTCAATTAGAAAACTCGCTGACGCTCGTTTTCTAAATTTTGACGCGTGCGAAAAAAAACATGTCTTATAAAACACGTTCTTTAATATACTATTTCATCAAGCGTATTATAATATGCATATTATGCTACTGTACACACGCTGTAGAAGATATTCATTGTCTTACTAGTACAAAAATGTTGTTATTGTTGTACTAGTAAAAAAAATGTTAGTTTCTTAATTCACCGCTGGCGGCGGCAGTAGCCACAGCAATACAGATCATATTGAAAATTGGTATTTGACAGTTGAATCGTTTGTGTTTTGTTGTGTACACAGCCAGCTTTGACTAAAATTGCAAATTTTGCAAGTAAATAAATTCCAAAAAATTGTCAAAAAATTATTTGAAACGCTTGAAGAAAAAGTAGTATGTCATTCGGAGTAGAACGCCCTTTTTATGTTTTACCCAGCTTGCCAAGCCTCGGCTAGTGCCTCGGCCGCAATAGCTGGGTTCAACACAAAAAGACCGCTTTCTACTCCTAATAACATAATATACTATTGTTTTATTCGTACAACCAGATAAAATATCTGGCGAGAGGTTATGTGCTAGCCACATAAATTTTTTTTTATTATGTGTAGCATGAACATTTATTGTAGTCATTTTCCTATAGTTTCCTCTAACTCTTAATGAAGACATTTTTTTAACTGCCTCATCTGCTAATTCATTACCCTGTAACCCAACGTGACTAGGGACCCAAAGAAACGTGATCCGTTTGCCGATGTCGTCCAGATGTTTTATGGATGATAAAATCATCTGAACGATTGGGTCATCGGAATAAGGGTTCTAAATAGCAGTGAGTACGCTAAAAGAGTTGCTAACTACGAGGAAATCGACAGAGGTCCTATTGTATACGGCGTACATTATGGCTTGCCATTATCGTATGCCTCAGTGGTATACATGGAGGTATCTTGAGGTATTGACCATGAGCACAGAATATATATATATATATATGACTAACGTCAACAGAAGCGACACTGTTGTATGTATTGCCCTATTGCCGTCCGTGTGCTCATGGCTATGTGTGCGTGAACTTGGACCAGGGAGGGGTAACGTAAGAAGATTGGGCGTACTCGGGTACGCCAGGTTTTGCCAGTAACGGAGTGACGGCATTTGTGTGCAGGGCGGTTCAGCGCAAGAATATTACGACTACCAGACTAGACTACTAGACATAATGCCGGTTAATATAATATATTGTTGTGTAAAAGGCTGTCCAAATAATAATAAAGATAAAACAATTCTAAAAAGCTTTTTTAGATTACCGACTGACCCAGAAAAATATTATATTTATTTTATTTTACATTTCTATGGACCGCCTCAGTATATTATGGTTACACTAAAATTTATATGTAATTCTTAAGGGGTTTTATTAATTTAGAACAATTATTATATTTTTATTTTTATCTAATGGACATTTAAATTTGAATTAGGTTTCAGATATTTTCTGTATGTTTACCTTTTAATTTAAACCGGAAAAGGTTTTAAAAGAATGCTATTTAAAAATTTTCATAGTACTATGCTAAGATTGATATCAAAATAAATAATCTTTCCTCTTAGATACCTAGGCAGATATTTTACGTACGCCTATGCTAGCGCGTAAAGCGAGCCTGTTGAAGGTCACCAAATTCAAATACACACGTATAGGGTAGTATCGTACCAGTGCCATGAGTGAGGCGTCATTTTGCCTACTAGAGTCAATTCAATACCATGATCGGTTTTCGGACCATCAGTATACAGGACGTTACGATATCTGTAATCGTCCAGTATGGCTAGGAGCATCTGTTAAGTAAGGATATCAGGGGTCTCGTTCTTATCCATTCCGATAAGATCTCGGATTACCCGGACTTGTAGTAAAGTCCTGCAATTCCTCTAGAAGTTCATTTGCTGTTGGCGTACTTGGATAGGCACCGATACAATATCGGATGCCTAAATGGTGTACCGAGTCTAGCGTTCTCAGAAGTGTTCTCGAGACTGACGAGTAAACAATGAAACCATAATTAATTTTAGATAAATCCAGGGATTGGTATATGGGCAATAAGGTTTTCGGTTCTGCACCCCGTCTAGTGCTAGCTAGCATCTTGATGAGGTTCAAGACCCGAAGACATTTCACCTTGAGCTCCTTAATATGTCGAAAGTCATTCCAAGAAAATTTACGCTCTCATTACACATTATACTCTTCCCATTTATAGTTAAATAGGATCCATAATGTAGCCTGTTTAGCTTACAGAAATGTACGGAATTTCGTTTAGCAGAGTAATAGATAGCGAGATCATTAACATAGAGGTACACATCTACTGAATTGCTGAGGTTGAAGACAAGGTCATTCACCACTATCGCGAACTAACCGAATATTTAACCAGTGGTTCTCAAACGGTAGAACAAAATTATATTTTTTTAAATGGCACTCTATATAATTTTTAGCCCTTTAAATAGAATATTATTTTCTGGTTTCAACGATATAAATATAGTATAGGGTTGTATAACAATTATTTCGAGAAAAATGGTATTAAAAACTAGAAAAAAATCTTCAAATATAACAATAAAATAACAATAAGTAATTCATCTGTACAAGGAATGGAGAAGTAAATTTTAAAGAAAAATTTCTGTTTATTTCATGTAATTACGGGTAAGAATTGTGTAAAACAAGCTTTAAACTACAGTGCCATCTATTATACAAATTGCAATATTAACATATAACCTCTACAGTTATTGACATAAATAATAATGTTGGACATTTGACAGTTATTAAATTGCAAATGTATGTTACGTGTTATGCAAATATATCTTGATTTATAATTATTTACCATTTGTTAATATTGCTTTACTATACTTGCAGTAGATCATACATGTTTCTACATTTCCAGACATCATTTCTCCTTTCTTCCATCGCACTGTCAACATGAACAGCTTCATTTGTGTTTAAGAAGAAAAGTTCTTACGGACGTCTTCTTTACATAGAAAACCAGAAACCACCTGAATTGTAAGTATATTTAGTAATTTAGTACGAAAATCGGATAAAGTGTTGCAATAATATAAAAATGTAAAAAGTACACTGAAGTTTTCAGTTTTTACTGCGCGTTGCAATGAACAATGAACTGCTAATAATAGGATATCAGTATTACCCTACATTCGTATTAATAGTTATTTGTGCAACATGAGTAAAAATGAACCTTATTTTACAAATAGGAAAGTTTGACCTCAAACTCTATAAGTGAGTGAAATAAGATACTTAAACTTTTCCATGACCATTCCATAATAACTTCATTACATATATATTTTTATTAAATAATACAATATATTAGGTAGTCACGGGAGGACCAATCACAGTCATCCATTACTCAAAACTGCAGTATTACTCGCGTTCTTTTTACCATTTTTTACATGAGATCTCAGTTGCCTCACTAGTTTTCACCGTTCTTTTTAACGTAACGGAGGTGAGATAGAGTGAGACCGAGGTGAGAAGAGTTCCTTTCCCCTTCCCGATACTTAAATCACCTGGACGTTGTGCTTGTTGAGTTTTTAATCTTAGATGAATGGTGGGGATTAATGTTTTGCTATCACATACAAATAGTTTGGTTATTGTAAAGATTATCTGTTTACTCCTTTAATAAATATTATTATTATTATTTGAAGAATAAATAAATATGCAGACAATAATATAGCAAAGAGACGTAAAGTTTATAGAATTGAAAATTATGCGAAAGTTATAGTACCGTATTATTTAAACAACATTTTAGAATATGTCGCACTACATGTTATTATGTAATCGACAGAATAACAGAAGCCCAAATAATGCCCACTCATAGTTTTGGGCGATCCAAAATAATACCTGAAAATATAGTGGTTGGCCGTTGAAAAGCTACTGTCAAATTCAAATTGTACACACGTGGTACACAAACAGGAGACATCCAGCGACATCAGTCGTTCAAGTTACCAACAATATTTGCCTTTTGTCGTTCTTTTTACTTCATAAAAATCTCACTTGATCTCAACTCAGTTCATGTCAAACTCATCTCATTTTGAGATGAGATGAGGCAAATGATAAAAAGAACGCGACTAAAGGGTACGTTCCACTTGGAGTACACAAAGCTTGCAAATGCGTTCCATTTAAAGCCACGGTTATCGTGGTTGCTCCTCAAAACGTCACGGATGACCTCACTAACATCGACCAAATTGCGACTGCCACGCCAACAAGATAGGTCTGCATGGCACGACGTAGAACTAATTTTTGTATAACTGTTATTTGAAGTATTTTTCTCTAAAAGAATCCATAAACGATTAACAGAGCTAAAACTATGCTAGTCATACAAGCGAGGACTGTCACGTTAAACTGGTTTCGCTGTACGTCCCCGTGTTCCCGACCTCGGCGTTTGCAAGTAAATGTAACGGGAAAATGCGCGGACGTGGTCGCGAGCGTTGAAGTTGCCAAGTGGAATTTACCCCTAGTATGCTTTGACTGAGAACAATGTTTATATGTTAATTGCTTTTACAGTGTCAAATATGATTCTGTCTAAGTTATGTAAGTTTATTGAGTAAAAACATGAATTCAGGTAGTGAGAATGAAGAAAATTTTTACGCCGCCAGATATTATAGTATAATATTAATATAAAAAATGATTAAAAACTGCGCATTATAATACCGATGAAACACTTCTTATAACGTATTAAGAAATAATATAAAACATTTAAAAATAATTGAAATAGTAGATATATTTTGTTATATTATTAAATTGACCCCTGGGGTGCACTCTCCACGCCAGCAGTGAGTGCCCGTGAGGTGACGCCTGGTAAGCGCCCGCACGGTACAAATATTTCATCATTACCGATATCTGTGTATAAAGCAGATTGGCACACCCAGCAATGGGTAATTAGCCGTGATGATATATTTATTTATTTATTTATTTATTTATTTATTTATTTATTTATTTATTTATTTATTTATTTATTTATTTATTTATTTATTTATTTATTTATTTATTTATTTATTTATTTATTTATTTATTTATTTATTTATTTATTAATTTATTTATTTATTAATTTATTTATTTATTTTATTATTTATTTTATTATTTATTTATTTATTTATTTTATTATTTATTTTATTATTTATTTTATTATTTATTTTATTATTTATTTTATTATTTATTTTATTATTTATTTTATTATTTATCTTATTATTTATTTTATTATTTATTTTATTTATTTTATTATTTATTTTATTATTTATTTTATTATTTATTTATTAATTTATTTATTTATTTATTTATTTATATATATTTTACATAGTACGTTTCGTTCATAGTTACATCATTTTAAAATACATATACAGTGTGAATTTACATAATTGCATACAGAATTAAATCCACTTTACTATTTACACGCATTCAAAACTCTTAGTGTTCAGAATAGTGTGTATGATTTTAGTTGCAATCACAAAGTATAATAACTAAAGAGCGGATTTTATTCAATTGCATATACAGTTTTTATTAGGCATATCAAGAAAATCTTTTCATATGTACACGTTTCATTAAAAGTTAATGTCAAATATTAAATAAAAAAAATGCATATTGTGCATATATTAATAATTTACTGCATCTTTTTTAAATTTTTGCATAAAAACATTTTTGGTGCATATTTTAATACTTTTTAAAAATAAAAATTAATTTTATACAAATTTTTTTTGCCTTTTCTAATTAAATAAAATACGTTTGTGTTTTATTTTTTTTATGTATGTACGGCAATAATGTGACGTGAAAATCAGGCGGAAATTACAATTCTTGAAAATGGACTTTCGAATTGTTAAGGGCATTTTGAACGAGTTTATTGTGAACCATACTAACTCAAATTTAAATAACTGTCATCTGTCGTCAAGTGTAAATACAAAACTTTTTTATAATTAAAAAGTGTTTCTTATAAAGCTTATTTTATTAACTATGATTTACTTGAAATATATAAAATATGAATACGTAACAAAAGCACATCATTGAAATTTCAACTTTTCAAATTAGGCCAGATAGCAACTATTTAAATTTGGCGGTATATACGGTTCACTCTTTCAAAATGCAGTTAAAAAACTGGACGCTTACTTTCAAGATTTGTAATTCCCGCTCGATTTTGACGTCGTACTTTCACAGTCTACGAATATTATATATGTGACGTTTGCAGGTATAAATTCCCACAAAATAGTGTAAAGCTGTGATCTACAATAGTTTTGCCTATAACGTTATTATTTTTGTTATTATTAGTTTTATTTACAAACTGAAGCGTTTTTTTTAATTTTTGTTATTTTATTCGAGTTATTATTTTATATTATAATTAACCATGTGATATATATTTTTTATACTTTTCTTGTGCCTACCTAATGTTCTGAATAAAAGACTACATATACAAATGGAAATAAGATAAAAATTAGAAATATGAGTACAATATTCAAAAGCAACTGACCAATTTTTTTTGCATATTTTTATTAAAATATGCATATTTACAGTTTGTTTTGCGGTGCATATTTTGATTTTTTCATGCATATTGCGTGCATATTTTGGTACTTTTTACTGCATATAATTCGCTCTTTAATAATAACTAAAGAGTGGACAAATCGTATCTAGTCGCCATTGGAAAATGTCCCCCAAAATGTAACATGAAAAACTGAGAGGGTAGAGAAAGAGATAGATAGAAGCAGGCCGGTGTGAAGTGAAATAAAATGGGTAGAAAGTGTTTGTGCCAAATTATATAAACATGACTCTCAAAAAATAAATTCATGTATGAATTATAATAATATTAATTTAATTAATTTTAAGCATTAATATAAGTATCAAAATATTACTTTTAATATAATAACTCTTCAATATAATATAAAATAATTTGTGATTTTCTGTATAATTGTATACCTTGTATCCAGTTGCATTGTATTCGAAGCCTACCCTATCTATCTCTCTCGTCACTCGCTTGGGTGATGTTTTTTCTAACCTCTTATCCACTCCTTAGATATTATACTTCGTGGTTGCAACACATGGAAAATACCTCATAAATCTAAATCTAAATATACGAATCCAAACTCATATTAGTTTGGCCAACACAATATTTTACCTTAATCACATTTCATTTTATTACAAAAAGAACTCCGTATTTATTTTATTCTTACAAAAATTATATTATTAAAGCTCAAAAATGAAATAGTTTCGATAACAATTAGGTTTCAAACTAAATTAAATTAACTTTAACACAAGAATCAGAATAGTTCGGCCACTATTTTAATATTGCGTTGCGCCTCCTTTATTGTCTATAACGGCTTTAATTTTGTTAGGCATTGTGTCAACTAACTTTGCAGACTCATCAGGTTCAATATTAACCCATATTTGTTGCAATTTTACTTTTAATTCATTCACTGTGCGTGCCGGATTCTTACGCAGTTCCGTTTTCATTTTATGCCAAAGGGATTCAATTGCCGATAAATCTGGACTAGTTGAAATCCACCTTAGAGTAGGAATATTATGATCTTTAAGCCAGGTATTAACGGTTTTTGCCGTATGAGACGCAGTACCGTCCCGCCGAATAACGTAGCTACCTTCGAGTTCTTCGACGGACTGACATAAAGGAATCAATGGTAAAAAGATATTTAATTATATATTTATATTTATCAACGGTAACAGTGCTATTTATAAAATGTAGCTTATCCACCCCGCTTCCAGACATTAATCCCCAAACCATAACGCTTGCAGGAAGTTTCACTTTTTTACCCAAATAGTCTGGTATGTCTTGGAAAAAGTATTCAATACGCGTTTTCTGCAACCTCACAGGTACTAACAATTTGGACCCATCGCGCCAAATAGCGCTATGCCATTGTTCTTAAGTCCAATTTTTGTGATCGTTAGCCTATTACGCTGTTGCAATTTTGTAAGCAAAGGTTTTTCTTTGGCATAGTGAAACATACAAAATACTAATAATCCTTATTAACAGAAATTACAAAAAAGAATACCTTACGAAACTTGAATCCTATTTGTTTAATTTTTCCTGTAGTGGTAGATGCCGAAATTTGTTTTCCGGTAATTTCCCGCGATTCTACGGTAATATCTCGAGCATTTGATCGGCGATTATGTTTCACAGTTTTCCTTAGAACTCAATGATCAGCATTAAAAGTTAATGGTGGACGAACAGTTTTTTTCTTTCTATAATACTTCCATTTTCTTTAAATAAATTAATATTGCCTTGTACTATCTATCGCTGAATCGAATGTATAATCGAAATTTTTCGTGCCGAAATGCCGTTCATATATGTATTAATTATGGATTTTCTTAAATGTTGATTATATGGTTCACCACAAGCCATTTTCGTGTAAAAATTTATCACTTACAATAAATGTCAAGCCTTTTGTTGATTTCAACAATGTATCAATTGCTTTTTTCAACAGTTGAATCATACACCGCCTACTTTGTGTAAAATTTATAAGTAACCCAACTATTCTGATTCGTATGTTGTAATTAATTTAGTTTAAAACCTAATTGTTATCGAAACTATTTTCTTTTTGGTGTTAGTTTAAGCTGAAATTCAATATTTTACGGTATTAATAATTTTTGTAAGAATAAAATATTTATTGAGTTTTTTGTAACAAAATGAAATGTCATTAAGGTAAAATATTGTGCCGGTCGAACTAATATGATTTTGGGCTCATATAAACAAGCAACCATTATTATTTGAAACAATTTAAAATAGATATGTCTCGTAAGAATGAATAAAATTTATGTTTCAGACAATAAACTATTTGAGGACAATTATTGTGTGCACCAGTTCATATTTGTAAAACGAACCTTCACTCGTTAATTCTGTGATCAAGAATCAATTATGGAGAGCAAAAGTTCTGAAGTAATTGATATTAAAGAAGAACCGCTGGAAAAAAATCTTCAAAACTGTGAATCATACGAAAATGTTTTGCAAAGTATAAAGAAGAAGGAAGAGTATGTAACTGATAACGATAAGCAGATTGACAACAAATATGAAAACTCAATTACGATAAATAAAGACATTCGAAAAACTATAAATATTAATTATCAAAAATTTGAAGAAGTTTATATTAAAGAAGAAAAGCCCCAGGACGGAGAAATTTATGAAAATGTTTTACAAAAGAACAAGAAGGAGAAAAAATATATAACTGATAGTGATAAACAGATTGACAAAGAATCTGAAAATTTAGTTACTGAAAATTATGATATTCGGGAAACTATAAATATTAATTCCAGGCGTTTTTGTTGTGCAGTTTGTAATAAAAGTTTTGATCGGAAGGCGAACTTAAAAAGGCATATGAAAATACATAATGGAATTAGAGAATTTCATTGTCATATATGTAATAAATATTTTAGAGACAAGCGGAACTTACAAGTTCATTTGAAAATTCACGAAGGTATTAGGGAATATGAATGTACTTTATGTAAAAAATCATTTTTAACGAATTCCAGTTTAAAAGACCATATGGGCATTCATAGTGGAATAAAAAATAATGTATGTACAATATGCAATAAACAATTTACATACATTAGTACTTTATCCAAACATATGAAAATTCACACTGGAGAAAAAGCATTTATATGTCCAACATGCAATAAATCATTTACACAAAATTGTTATTTACAAAGCCATAGGAAAATTCACAGTGGAATAAAAGACCATAAATGTACAATATGCAATAAACAATTTACTTATAAGAGTGTTCTATCCAAACATATGGATACTCACACTGGAATAAAATATATGTGTCCGATATGCAATGAATCATTTACACGAAATTCTAGTTTAAAAGACCACTTGAAAATTCATAGTGGAAAAAAGGACTATACGTGTACGACTTGAGATAGAAAATTTACAAAAAAATATACTTTATACACACATATGAAAACTCATAGTGAGATTAGGGAATTTCAGTGTTCTATGTGTGACAAATCGTTTAAACTAAATTCTACTCTCAAAACACATATGATCACTCATAGTAGAGAAAATAATTCCACTTAATATGTACGTAATTTTAAAAAAACTGTATCTAGCGACACTTTAATAGAGAGATTAAGCATGTACAGTAAATCTCATTTTGGTTTCAATGCGTATTCGTACCTAAATTTTTACAGTAAATGTGCATTCACAAATAAAAATTAGGCTTAGATTTATGGTTTATACTTTAGATTTAAAGGGTCTCTAAATCCAAATAATAAAGCTAAACATTGCAAGGTCCAAACTTTAGGTATATGATTTAGTTTGACGTCACAAACTTCAACAAAGAGAACGAGTCTGAAATGATATAAGTAGATATATACACCCATCTTTATTTAGTATCCACTTGGTGGATTCGGCTTTTTAAACAAATGCGAGAAGAACTCGGAGACTGTCATAACTTAATTGCTGAAATATAAGCAATAATGCCAAGCGAATGACAGTTTCACGGCGCACAGGTGCGTTGTTGAGAACTGTTATACCGATATTTTAATCTTGATTTTGAAGCATTTACATAGATGTCTGCACATACCAAAACTAATTTTCATTTAATTTAAACTTTCATTTATGAATGTCTGACTTAAACCTAAACAAAAACCATAAACCTAATTTTCATTTGTGAATGCACCTTAAGTATATAGCGTTTAAACTTATTTGTCCAGAAATAGTGTCCGTCGAAAACTATTTTATATTAGACTTCACTAACTTTTAGAGAAAAATAGCTGCTACGTTATAGTTACAGTTTATTTTGCACAACTGTATGTAGAGGATGCGGGACTGTATATAGTACTTATCTATTTGAACTACTATTTGTTTGACAATTTATTAAATTTTCTTACTTAACAATTACAATAAGGCATGTGAAATAACGTTCACGTTATCTGTAATTTTAACGGTCACGCTATCTATTTTGACGTTGTGTAAAACACTCATGTGTACTCAATACGAAATGTTGGTACACGCTAAAAAACCATCACTGTTTATAACGTAAGTATTTAACGTTTTCTTTTGTACAAAATTTATACCATGCATGTTAATTTATATGCTGATATAGTATATTTCTCTAAATATAACTTCATACAATAACCTAACTTAACGTACAAAACACAAAACTTGTTTTTAACGCCCAATCATAATTTATTTATTTATTTAACTTGTCTTTTGCGTAATTTGCGCGCAATAAGTCTATGTACGTTAAATGCCTATGTTATAAGCGGTGATAAGACTTTAGCGTGTATCTAAATTTAATGTTATTGGGATATTTCATTACGTAGAGATGGCGTTGTGCACCATATGTTAGATCTTCGACAAAAGAGCACTTTTATTTATCTGCCATAAGCGTATCGTTTGCTGTCAGTAGTTTTATTTCATGCTTCTTGCATTTTGCCTTTTCTTTCAGTGTATATTATTGTTTTAGATAGAGTATATGTACTTGTTTCTTGTTTTATTATTTGCAGCTGTGGATTTATTTTTTATTTTAAATACTTTAGTTTGTAGTTGTATATAGTACAGTGTATACTTGAAAGCGGCAACGATCAACATTGCACCAGGCAAACCTTCCCTTGACCCTTTTATATTTACAGAACTATGTTTGGGTCATCTGTGGGCGAGCCTTGTTGAACCACCAGAGAACAAGTTAGTAGGCGGCTAGTCATCTAGTAGAATAGTCAGAGTAAGACATCCCGCAGGAGAATCGTTCTCTAAATGTAAACCCGGTGCAACAATAAACATAGTTACTGTTATTTACTAAGAGCTTGAACATTATTTGAGAACCCAATAAATTTCAAGTTTGGTAAGTCGTCAGACAGCAGCGATTTACAACAGTAGCTCAGTTGTGGACATTGTGGGACTTCCGTCCGCCCTGAAATCCACTCGACCAATTTACTTATTTTGTACTTATTTATTAATTGTAATCGAGGTTTAACTACTGTAATATCTTTATTATATATTATTTTAATTAAATAATCACACAATAACTTTTATATTATATAGATTTATTTGCACATGTTCAACACACACGTTGTGTACAAAGATGTCTGACCGATGTGGTCTCCCAACATTCAATGCTGCCAACCATGTGTAACCATAATACACAACATCTCCCTTTTTTACAATTTCAAATTGATTCCAAAAACAATATTAATTATAAATTACAGAAAGAAACTACTTATAATTAATTAAGTTTAACAAATAATTGGTACAAAATAATATCTACTTAACAAAATAATTGGTACAAAATAATAATAATTCTTTATTGTATTTAAAGTTTTTATACAACTTATTACAATTTATGATTATTTGGGGGTGAGTCAATTTTTCGCTTATATTTTTATAACATCGAAGTTCTAACCTTGGGATTGTGAAAGACACACACAACAACCATGCCTTATCCGGGATTCGAACCCGGGACCCTTGGACCGTGAAGCGATAACGCTACCGCTACTCCACCTGGGTCGGCTAATTGGTACAAAATAATATCTACTTATAAGATCTTATTCCAAATATCTTTTAGTTTTTTTATTACTCGTCCGCTACAAGTAACAATGTTAGCTTTATCACCCTTTATAGTTTCAATATTGTTACTAATGTTTATACTATATTCATTATGCGAATTAACAACTTCAGGCTTTGATTCATTTTGAGTATTATTCAAATCTGGGTCAAATAAATTATTGTTTTCAATGTGATCTTCTTGTGCTTCTGAGTTATTAAAATTAGGTACATTTAATGAATGTCTTAAATGATAAGAATTCCTTCGAAATAATCTGTTAGCTTCATCTTTGACTAAGTACGATCTAGGATAATTTAATTTTGCAACTATTTGTCCTGGTACCCATTGTTTGTCTCTTTGGATTGGTTCAAACGGCTTTCTCTCTTTGGTACGTCTATCATGATACTTTTTAGACTTTGCTTGATTTTGTATTAGTTTCTCTTTAATTTGAGAATTTAATTTAGGTTTTAATTTCTCATTAGATATTGGTATACTAGTTTTTATCAACCTTGACATTAGTAACTCTGATGGAGATTTACCTAGCGCGGGAATGGGTGTACTACGATATTCTAATAAGAACTCATTAATAAGCTTATTTTCTTGTAATGATTTTTTAACAATATTTTTTGAAATATGTGCAGCCTTTTCAGATATCCCGTTTGATCTGGGGTACTTGGGACTAGAATTTGTTATTTTAAAGTTAGAACTTTTAGAAAAATTACGAAATTCAAAATAATTAAATGGCATCTTGTCTGCAATAATCTCCTGAGGTATGCAATGTGTACAGAAAATGTCTTTTAAAACTTTAATTGCTTCTTTAGCAGTTTTAAACTTTAACTTTTTAATTTCTATCCATTTTGCAAATAGTCAACTAAAACTAGATAATCACGCCCTTAATATGATAGTATATCTATGCCTATTTTTTGGAACGGCAAGTCAGGTACTGGATGTGGAATAAAAGGTTCTTTTATATTAGAATTTCTAAATTTTTCACAAATAGTACATTTTAAAATATGGTTTTCATTTTCATTGGTCATACCTGGCCAGTAGAATAATTGCTTAGCACGCATTTTAGTCTTCGTTATGCCTTGATGAGCTGTATGTAATAATTTTAAAAATAACGGCCGAAGAGAAGATGGAACAATGATTCTATCATCAAAATAAACTATTCCGTTATTTACCATTATTTCGTGGCGTAATTTCCAAAAATGTTTCAGTTTGTCTGGAATTGATTTTTTGTTTGCAGGCCAACCGGTATTATAATATTTTATTACTTCTGTTAACGTAGCATCATTTTTAGTAGCTACTGCAATATCGTCTTCTGAAACAGATTTGCTTTTTAAAGCGTTTAAACTATGAACAATGTCATAATTACTTATTTCACTTTCAGTGTTATTTAAGTAATCTCTAGAAAGTAAGTCTGCAATAAACATTTTCTTACCAGGAATATACTCTAGTTCAAGGTCATTAATTATAAGTTTTAATTTCATTTTTTGAATTCTATTTGAAGTTACATTTGAAAATTATTTAGTATGTAATCTAACTAAAGATAAATGATCAGTTAATACTTTAATTTTGTAACCATAAATATAATCATGAAATTTCTTACAAGAGAATACAATGCTTAAATATTCTTTTTCGATTTGGGGATATTGTTGCTCTGTCTCTGTTAACGTACGAGATGCAAAAGCAACAGGTTTACTGTTTTGTAACAATGCACAGCCTAGACCACTTTTAGAAGCATCACACTGAATTGTTATTGGCAAACTGGGGTCAAAATTGATTAGAACTGGTGGATTTGTAATTAACGTTTTAATAGATTCTAATGCTTTTGTTTGCAAATCTGTCCAGATCCATTCTGAATCTTTTTTAAGTGATATTCGCAACGGTTCTATATGAGTTGATACATTTGGAATAAAATCTCAATTAATTTACCATACCTAGTATACGTTGCAGTTCAGTCTTATTAGTGGGTATTTTCAAATTTTGTATAGCCAATATAATTAATTTCTTTCTGTTTAAATTGTAATTTTTTGGAATTAAACTTTACCTACATTTTACGTTTTAGCCCGATTTACTATTTCGTTGAAAGCTATATCATGCTCTTCTTTGTTCTCAGTTGCAATTAAAATGTGGTCAAAATAAATTATAATATTTTTTATATCTCCAAAATATTTATTACAAATTTTTTGGAAAATTTCAGGGGCAGGGACTAAACCAAAAGGTAATCTATTGAATTTATAATATCCAAAGGGACTTGAAAAAGTACACAACTCTGATGATTTTTCGTCAAGTGGTATTTGCCAAAATCCATGTTTTAAATTAATGACAGTAAACAATTTTTTATTAGCTAATTGTACTCTAATTTCTTCAAGTTTTGAATTAAACAAAATTCTCTTTTAACAACTTTGTTTAACAATGCCGGATCCAAACATAGTCTTAATTTTTATTCTGTTTTTCAACAATCACAAGGTTACTGGCCCATTCTTTCGGGGTATCTACTCTTTGTACAATACCTTTTGACTCCATTTTGTCCAAGGTTTTCTTCAGTTCAACTTTTATTGAATGAGGTACTCGCTGAGGAGGGTGTATGGTTCCTTGCGCACTGTCATCGATTTTAATTTCACATTCCTCCGGAAATTTTCCAAAACCCTTAAATATTTCTTTATTAGACTCTATAAATTTCTGTTTACTAATACAAATAGTAATATTATCAGCTCTACTAACTAAATTTAACGAAATGCAACCTGGTAGACCTAGTATAGGTTTTGTTTCGTTATTACTTATAACTATAAATGTTAATACTTGTCTTTTTCTTAAATTTAGTACATAAATTTATTTGGCCTGTTGGATTGATTTGAAACCCACCATATGCTTGTAATAACACACTACATTTTCTAACTTTATGCTTTAGATTTAACTTATCTAATATTATACGATTAATAATATTTACTTCTGAGCCTGTATCCAATATAAATCAGTCCAATATATTTCATTAACAGCTTTATTTACTAGGTTACAAACTCAGAATTAAATATTTCTATATTGCTTACACCAAAACTATCTTCCTCACTATCACTGGTATTTTCACTATCAATTTCTTTGGTTACTTCTTTAACACTTCTCTTATTAAATCTACATCCTACCACGAAATGATTATATCTTTTGCACTGTTTACATTGCTTACCGAATGCGGGGCACTGGTACATTTTATGTAGAGTGTTGCACTTCTTACACAGATACACCTCACCTGCACTGGATGACTTCTGATTTTGGCTGCTCTGGGTTCCCTTGCGTTTGGCTTGAACTCTTCTTTTAATAACAGCGTGGGCCTGAGTTGAATATTCCGCCATCACCTTTACCTGGGTTTTACTAACTTCAGCGGTTCTGCACATCTTCACAGCTTGGTCATATGTTAGCTGACTTACTCGTAGGAGCCTTTCTTGAAGCTCTGCATTTCGTATTCCCATGACAATACGATCTCGTAGGGCTTCTTTTTCATCCCCAAAGCTACAACTTTTAGATAGTTTAGTTATTGCTGTGAGAAAATGCTCAAAACTTTCATTTTCTTCTTGATTCCTGTTATAAAATATGAATCTCCCGTAAATAGTATTACGTCTGGGTTATATATTTTTAGGTGTAAATTACACTTTAAAAAGTGTAAATTACACCTTAAAAAGTGTAAATTACACTTAAAGATGTGTAAATTACATTTTAAAAGTGTAAGTTACACATAAAAATATGTAAATTACACTTAAAAATTGTAAATTACATTTCAAAAAGTGTAAATTATACTTAAAAATGTGTAAATACACTTTAAAAAGTGTAAGTTACACTTAAAAATGTGTAAATTACACTTAGAAATGTGTAAGTTATACTTAAAAATGGGTAACTTATACTTTAAAATGTATAAATTACAATAAAAATGATAATTCATTCGAGAAAGTAGTGGTTGCAACGACGTACGACGCTGACGCATGACGCAATAACGGCGTACGTAGTATCTGCGTACCTACACCGGTCCATTGTTTTTCTAGTGTCTAGCAAAATTGTATTGAACAATGGGAATCGATTTTTTAACCACTAACAGCAAAATGAAGCAATTAGAACAATTTCTAGAGGGCAGGGGAATATCCGAGGATATTATAACCTATGTACTCTCCGAAAACGTAAGTAATATTTTATCCAAATTGTTAACAAGGTATATTTATTTAAAAAACAACAGTAAATTAATCTTAAATTGTAAGTTATTGTATGATAAATAATTATTTTCATGTTGATTTTTTTTACCCAATTAACTGCATTAGTCCAGTGAACGGTTGTCGAAAAAGGAGATGTACCTTACAAAAGGACAGGTAGTTCTGAATTTTTGATATGCTGTATAGCATGGTTGGTTAGTGAAAAATCCAAATTTCCACAATCCCCCTCCCCCCGCTATACCGCAATTTTGTGGAAACTACCGAATATCGGCACTTTTTTTCAGTTTTTTACCTATAACTGCTTTCTGGTACATTTTAACGCAAAATAGTTATTTGCCCACTTATAGAGGACAAAATTTCTTACAAATTGATTTAATTTTTTTTGTATGATTAATAACAACGGAGCTATAAAGCTTCGAAAAAGGCTAAAATTGTGTACTGAAAAAAAATTGAGTTCCTGTCTACTTTACATCGCAATAACTCCGTAACTCTTCATTTGAACGTAAAATTGTGTATTATAAGGATTTTTAGGGTAAAATGAGTTATGGAGTTATTGCGATTTAAAGTGAAACAAAACTCCAAATTTTGTCTAGTAAGCAATTTTATCCTTTTTGGGAGTTTCATAGCTCTGTTGCTATTAAGCATAAAAAAAACTTCAAATACCAAATTCACAGGAAATTTCTTCCTCTATGAGTCGGAAAATAACTCTTTTTGTGCTAGATGCACCAGAAAAAAGTTATAGGTAAAAAACTGAAAAAAGTGCCGATTTTCGGTGGTTTCCACAAATTGGCGGTGGGAACAGAGAAGGGGGAATTGTGGAAATTTGGATTTTTCACAACTAACCATCCTATACAACATATCAAAAATACAGAACTACCCTACCTTTTGTAGGATAAAATCCCTTCGTTCACAGAATTACATTAATGTCCGGTTTTATAAAAGCGAATTAAATTTTTATCCAGGATTATAATTATAATCCAAGATTTTGTATATATTATTATATATGCAAAATCCCGAATTTTGAAATCCAAGAATAAATATCGTTTATAAAACCGGGTATAAGAAAGGTAAAATTTGTATAATTTTAGTAGGTACCTACTTATAAAGCTGTTTGTTTGTTCATTAAAATAAAAAATAGTGGGGTATGTGACCATAATCATATTTCAATATATTATAAGCCATTATATTTAAATATTAGCCACTATAGATTCTTATTGTAACAACAAAAAAGTATCATTACTTTGTAATAATGTTATTCACAATTTTGTGTTTTGGAGAATACGTGCATGATGTCACTTTAACTTTAAAAAAAATACGAATATCATACTCGTATATATATATAAATCAAAATTTGATCACATACCACATAGCTCACCAAAGAAAGTTTTGTATTCACTTTTAATCCTTAATAATAACACAATCCAATATTATTTTCAAACGTCAAAAACGACGATTTTTGTGACTCAATTAAAGTTGTAAAAGTTGTACTTTTCCTCCGGCGGAGTAAATGTAAAATAAATAAAAATAGTATCGATAGCAACTTGAGTAGTTACTCGAATTTGCAAACGTATTTGACATTACGATTTTTAAAGGTACATTCACAAATGAAATAGGTTTAGATTTATGGTTTATACTTTGACCGCATATTATGTAATGACTCTAAACGAGTCTAAAACGATATAGATATATACATCCATCTTTATTTAGTATTCACTTGGTGGATTCGGCTTTTTAAACAAATGCGAGAAGAACAAGGAGACTGTTAAAACTTAATTGCTGAAATTTAACCAATAATCCCAAGCAAATAACAGTTTCACGGCGCACGGGTATCTGTTAAGTACTGCTCTACCTATATTTTAATCTTGTTTTTGAAGCATTTACATAGATGTCTATACATATCAAAACTAAATTACAGTTAATTTAAATTTGCATTTATGAATGACTTACTTAAACCTAAACAAAAACCATAAATCTGATTTTCATTTGTGAATGCACCTTAATTGATTACGAAATAATGAATTTGTTTTGAATTTATTCGATCTTCGCTGTTGAATTTTCAATATGATACACTTATTATTAAAATAACTTATCCTCCTTCACCATTAAGTAATCTAAGCAATTAGATTATAGTAGGCAAACAAATTTTATAAGTAGATATGAGAAAAAGTAATTTAGGAACATTTAACATGGAGGACTTTGAATTATTTATGTATATTTTTCGGAATTCGGTATTCTATTATAGTAAAATTTAAGATAAAAATGTCTAAGCTTATGGATTATGATAAAAATACGAAATTACTTAAAAAAAATTGTCTTGAGTTTTCTCGCAATTTATTTTGGCGCTAAAAAGACATCACGTGGTCTGTGACGTACGAGGGACTAACGACATTTCTTACAAATTTTGTGCATAAAACTAATAAAACTGCACTATTAACAAGAAGCACTTTTTCTGCCATTGACGTATTGTCAACTGTCTTGTTTGTGTTAGTTTTATTACGTTTTATGTTTTTACAAGTTTTCTATTTCTATAATATTTCCAAATGTCACCAGCTCCTGTCACGTCATATCCGGTGAAATTCAAAATTATATCTCACTCAAATTAAATAAAAAAGAACTAAAAATTTTGGATTTGTAATACAAATGTGAAATTTTCAGTACATAAAATAAACAAATTATTAGAATACCCCCTTGTTTTTATTCATTTTTTTGCGACATTCAATTTTAATATTTTTTACTTCTAATTTTAGATCGACGCAGATGCTATCATCAAAATGAATGAGAAAGAATTAGCAGAAATGTTTACAAAATATGGTGACAGGGTTGCAATAATTGACTTTTGTAAAAGACAAACAGCCCTGCCAAATAAAAAAAGCAAGGACTTTTAAGCAAATTAAGAAAAAAGTTGCAAAAACGAGATAAAAGTTCGACTGGTGATGACTCAACAAGTGAAGACGAGGTTCCTCGGTCAAGGAAAAACGTAAGAAAAGTGGAAGTAGGATGGCTCCATTATGAGGATGAAAAAGGAAAATATGTGCAAGTACGCACCAAAGCCGGAGGAGGAACAAGAACTCTTTTACTCTCAAAAGATTCGAAAAAAGAAATTTTAATTTTTAAAGCCCTTGATCTATTTTTTCCTAATGGGACATCTACGAAGGGTTAAATAGAAAACATGAAGTATGATATAATGGACTTTAAAGAAACTATACTGGATGCCAATATTACTATTGAAGAAATTTATAAATATACTGGTCTATGCAAATTAAAATTTTATTTAGCCACTACAAATAAAAAATATCCCGTATCTCAGACTCTGGTGAGTGGGGCATATCAACAGTTACAAACAGATACTGATACAGAAGGGCCTGTGCATACCTCATATTTAGATACAATGACATCTAACATACAAGGACTTGTTCAGACTGACAGTATATTGAACGACATTCATTTTCAACAGGAACCCTCCACAGACGTAGATGTCATCAACATAAGTACACAGGGGACAAGTTTTAACAGAATTAATAGATATTTTTATTCATGCAAATCTTAATTTTACACCAGTTTCTGTTGAAATGATTTTGCCCGATGGTAAATCGGAATGTGCCTTAGATTCTGGAGGAGTGTTTCACGATTGCTTGGCAGAATTTTGGAATTCTTTTTACGACCAGTGTACTGTAGGTACAAATATGAAAGTCTCCTACGTTCGGCACGATTTTAATGCAGATCAATGGAAGGCGGTAGCCAAAATTATTCATAAAGGATGGATAAGAGAAAAATATTTTCCAATAAAATTATTATCACCATTTATGGAATATTGCATCGTGGGTTCCAATGTTAGTGATTTATCTACCGCCTTCATGAGCTATATCACCAAAAATGATGCTGAAATACTAAAGAAAGCTTTAGAAAATTTCGAATCTGTAGAAAAGGAAGATATTTTAGATACTCTTAGCAATCTTGAAGCGAAGTGGAACCCTACAGAGGATAACATTAAACAAATGATTGAAGATATTGCACATAGGGATATAATTCAAAAGCCGCAATTTGTTATTGATTGTTGGAAAGATATACTGCTTGGCGTAATGGATATTTCTGATTTGCAACAAATTTACAAATCCGCCATACCAAAATCTAAGAATGTAATAGAATTACTATCATTCCCTTCTGATTTAAATGAAGATAAGATAAAAACTATAAGCTTTTTAAAAAGATACTTACGGGAAGCTAGTGGAAATTATCTGGCTTCGTTTTTAAGATATTGCACAGGTGCTGTTATAATAACAGGGAATAAAAATATCGGTTAATTTTATTAAAATGGATGGATTCCTGCGATGTCTCATAGCTAGGATATGTGGATGCATGTTGGAATTACCTTATTCATACGATAATTATCCAGAATTCAGATGTGAACTGAATACTCTGTTAAATTCTAATATTTGGATAATGGATATTATATAGTTACATAATAATTGTTTCTATGATATTTGTTTATTTTTATTTACATTTACTTTACACTAATACGATAATATGTAAGAGTTCTATTTTTGTAACATAATTATCCGTTGAATTTTTATATCGTAATAATATTTCAAAAACTAAACAGTTATTTTTTTAATGCCCTCTAACAAAACACAATTTAGCTTTTCATTTATAATTTATTATAATTAAAATATTTTCCATATATTATAAAGTCATATACCGGATGTCTACTTTTATTCCGAACATAGAAAATACAATGTAAAATTTTGATTCGGCGATATCTCTTTACATATTAATTTTAGAACAAAAGTGTGATGAAGAAAGATGTTCACAATGAGAAACTGCATCTAATAGTCTAAAATTATTGTTTACATGCATTTCGTTCACGAGTGAGGATTAAAAGAAAATACACGATTTAGGGCAATTATCAGATTGCCATGAAAAAGAAAACAATAATTTATGTTTGTTGTTTCTGACAGATTTGACATTTCTTTTAATTTTATTCTTACCTGTTAGAATAGACCTTTTCAATTTAGCGGCTATCTCTTTCTATCGCTGCAAATAGTAAGAAATTGGCGCGAACAACTGTCAGTTGGGCTGTCAAACGAAACGTCAAAAATATTGCAGTCATTAAAATACCTGTATTCTCGGTGAAAATTTGCATCGGTAGACATTTTAACTTTAAAATCTTTTATAACTTATTTCGATAAGATTTTAGAGTTATGAGATTTTTCTCACATTTGACGTCTAATTTTTTTTTGGAAACAAACGCCATGAATCTCAATTGTTCTTTTTATGCGCAGATCTCCATTGCACATATCTTCTATCTCTTTAAATTGAAAAGGTCCATTTGTAATTTTCTTCTTTTAGATTGTCTTCCTAATAATAAAAATCAAAAGAAAAGTCAATTTTGTCAGATATGTTAGAAACAACGAACAAATTGTTTAATTTTTCATGGCAATTTGATAATTACCTTAAATCGCGTATTTTCTTTTACTTCTTTCTCGCGAACGAAAGGCTTGTAAACAATAATTTTGAACATATTAGATGCAGTTTTTCATTCTAAATATTTTTCTTCTTTACACTTTTGTTCTAAAACGATTAGTAGAGATATCTCCAATTTTAACATTGAATTTCCTATGTTTGAAAAAAAGTAGACACCCGGAATGTACGTTACATATGATGCAAGATAGTAATTCTTATAATTCTTTTATATAAACATATTTCTTCCATAATTAAAGTAATGATATAATTTCAGAACGTAATAATATGTACATATCTACAGCTGAGAATGGATCCTCTGGATATATTAGTTGCTTCTCTACTATTATCAAATTGCAAATTTCAAAAACAACCTTATCACATATTAATTCACTTTTAAATTTACATTCTGAAATACAAGCGTTAATATTCTCATAGGGCACGTTACAAATGTAATTTAATGTGTTGTACAATTCCGGTAAGTAGTACATATTAATAGGGCGCCCAGTTGGAGCAATACTGTTTCTAGATTTAGTAATACGATGTGTATTCCATTCCATAGCAACTTCATCAAATTCATTCTAAAATTCAAGTAATAATATAATGGACTGTTCCATTTCGATTAAACACCATACAGTCCTACCTGAATCATTTTTAGAAAGCAAAACTGTATTAACGATTTGTCCAAGAAAGTTCCAGTGAAATAACCATCATCTTTAATTTTTTCAAATAAGTTTATCCAAAACTGAGAATTTTGTTTTCTTAATATACTCCACCATGCTTCAATTCTCTGATTTGATGTGCTTTTGCCATATAAAAAGGATAATGTACCATATAATTTATCATTCTCGTTAACAGGTGTTGAGCGCAAAAAGATTTGCATTTGCTCAATATACGTCGTGGGCATCCACCAAAATAATCAACAGCTTGAATATAGTGACCTGCGATTATTCGCGGGTTGTTGCTGTTACTTGTAGCTTCAAGCCATATTATGTGCCTTGAATAACCATCAATACAGCCGCTAATGCAAATTCCGTAAGGTTTTAATTTATCATAGCAATCAATAATTAGGGCCTTTATTAGAATATTGTCTTCTACGTAATCGTAGTCGTTTCCTTTTATTAACACCCGGGGGATCCAATTCATATAGAATTACACGAAATGTATTTTGTTTCACAATGAATCCATTTTGTATGCATTTTAGATGCATCCATCGGTATCCATGTAACTGACTTGATATCTGTATTTGCTTCTCTATAAATTCTACTACTTCCGGAATTGGAGAGTAGTGTTTTCTTCAAAACAATTTCTTTTTGCTTAAAATGCGTTTCAATGTACGATGACATATTTATATTGTGATGAACTGATAAATGAACTAAAATTTCTACGTGTTGTAGACCTAACGCGAAGTAGTATTCTATTAAAGTTTCCGCTGTTTTTGAAACCATTATATAGTCGCTTTATCGCTATAAATAAAATACACTAGGCGACAACTTGAAAAGCAAATATATACATGTAACATACTATAACAATTTATAGTGAAATATGTATGCAGTTTTTCAACATGGTAGAAGAACACTGTTATTTATTATCTTACACTCTGTATTGGCGTACCTACATCAACATGCTACGTTACGTTGTTATTGCGCCGTATTACATTCGTATAACACATGGACAACTTACGCACACACATTTGTAAATGTAACTGACTCATTTTTAAGTGTAATTTACACATTTTTAAGTGTAACTTACACTTTTTTAAGTGTAACTTACACTTTTTTAAGTGTAATTTACACATTTTTATGTGTAATTTACACTTTTTTAAAGTGTAATTTACACATTTTTAAGTGTAATTTACACACTTTAAAGTTTAATTTACTCATTTTTAAGTGTATTTTACACTTTTTAAGTGTAATTTACACATTTTTATGTGTAATTTACACATTGTTTAACTGTAACTTACACTTTTTTAAGCGTAATTTATACCTAAAAATCGGTAATTTATCGTAAATTTTTAATTTCACGTGGCCCCTCAGAGCCTTCGTACAACGTAGTCATCAAACGCTTGGATAACTTTATTTACGTCTTTAGAGTCTGCTTCTGGAAGATTAAATGTTTCAAACAATTCAACTGCTTCTTCTCCAATTAAATTTAAAAGCATAGCTACTTGTACTCACTTTTTCAGTTGCAACCAAATACCTTTGGAATGCCTTCTTAAATTTGTTCCAGTTATAATAAATGTCTCCTTCAAGAGTTAGAGACTTGGGTGCCTTAAATATCTCCATTTTTAATCTTACTTAACTTTACTTTTACGTGTTATAATTTTAGTTCTTTTGCCGCAGCGCCATGTAATATCTTTATTATATATTATTCTAATTAAATAATCACACAATAACTTTTATATTATATAAATTTATTTGCACATGTTCAACACACACGGTGTGTGCCAAGATGTCTGACCGTTGTGGTCTCTTAGCATCCAATGCTGCCAACCAAGTAACCATAATACACAACAGAAGTAAAATTAAAATTTGCAGCATGTCTTCGGGACACGTAATTGTCCCGGTTTTCATACCTGACTTCAAATTTATTACTTTATACCAGAGCTGGGCAGTAACTAGTTACTTTAGTAACTTAGTTACTTTTACTGTAACTTGTAACGTAACTTAGTTACTTTTTAAAATATGGTAACTGTAACTTAACTTGCTGCGGAAAAGTAGTTGGTAACTTTACGGTTTTTAGTTACTAGTTACTTGAGTAACTTAAGTTCCTTAAAGTAACTCAGAAATTAGAATGTAACTTAAGTTAGTCAAAGCTACCTGAAAGTAGCATCTATGCACGATTAAATTTTTTTTGGGTGCAGAGATGCTACCTGAAAGTAGCATCTACGCACGATATAAATTTTTTTGAGGTGCATAGATGCTACATGAAAGTAGCATCTATGCACGATTAAATTTTTTTGGGGTGCAAAGATGCTAAATGAAAGTAGCATCTATGCACGATTAAAATTTTTTTTGTGGTGCGTAGATGCTACGTAAAAGTAGCATCTATGTACGATTAAAATTTTTTTGGGGGTTCATAGATGCTACCTGAAAGTAGCATCTATGCACGATTAAATTTTTTTGGGGTGCAAAGATGCTACATGAAAGTAGCATCTATGCACGATTAAAATTTTTTTTGTGGTGCGTAGATGCTACGTAAAAGTAGCATCTACGCACGATTAAATTTTTTTAAGGGGTGTATAGATGCTACCTGAAAGTAGCATCTATGCACGATTAAAATTTTTAGGGGTGCATAGATGCTACCTGAAAGTAGCATCTATGCACGATTAAAAATATTTTTGGGGTGCATAGATGCTACCTGAAAGTAGCATCTATGCACGATTAAATTTTTTTAGGGGTGCATAGTTGCTACCTGAAAGTAACATCTATGCACGAAAAGTCCATTTTTGGGCCACATCTCAAAAACGGTCATTTATACACCCCTAGCGATATCACCATTAGATTCTACGAAACGTATGGGTTTTGGAATGTTTTTACTTTAATTTCTGAGAAAGAACATATTATATTATATGTATAAGTATTATTTTTATTTGTCAACAATCCGTTAAATATATTCTCGTCTAAAATGTTCTGTGACCTGGCAATTTATTTTTGTACATGAAAGGGGAAAAACATGCAGATTCACATCCCGTGAAAAAATGTAAAGCTTTTGACCTTGAATGAAAAGAAAATTTCGCCTGCTGCGCTTTTTTTCCTGGATACCTTGCCTTACTAAAGTTTTGTTGCACGAGCCGCTACTGGTTTTAGAATCCCCTGAAAAATGTCCCAGTTTTGCAATTTGTAAATCTGGTCACCCTAGTTGTGTCACTGTGATGAACATCCTGCGATCAGGCTGGCGTCTTCCAGGATACCGTTCGGTATACAGACCTGCTGCTAAAACCGCGTTTTGTCCTACTTCACCATAAATCAACAACATATCCACTAATTCAGAATTAGAATAAATTTTTTTAACAAGAGCACAGCAAAAATCACTTGTCACTAGCACTTCCGAGAATAATGAAATATTTGATGTACCTATTACACAATTATTTTCGGTGCAAATGGTATTTAATTTAATTATTAAGAATAATTTAATTTAATTATTAATAATACAACTAATTTTGAATGTATTTTTGATAAACATATTTTTAATGAAATATGAATTAAAACAGCAGTAAAAAAGACGAATTTTAAAAAAAATTCTTTCAGTTTCGTAATCTACACATGTCATACTACTCACCCTTAAATTTATGACATTAAGTTCGTTTCCATCCTGTATATATATATATATATATATATATATATATATATATATATATATATATATATATATATATATATAAAACGGAGCATCCAGTATAGAATTGCATATGGTACGTAGATAGACAATAATATATCATATAAATTATATTTGAAGAGTTTTTCTGTCTGACTTAAAATAAAAGAGTTATATATATACCGGGTGGCGCTCGAAATCCGTTACATAGGCATTTAACATGGGAAAACCGTTTTTCCTAGCGCGTTGCCCCCCAAATTATTTTAGAAAAAAATCCTCAAATAAAAGTTATAGAATCTAAAATTCTGCATGTAAATCAGTAAACAAAATTCATTTCGTATGTTTAGTAATTCCAGAAATTGAATATGAAAATTTTGAAAATTTTAGTTTAATAGTGCTAGCCATGGAATTAAAACAAAAAACTCAAACAAATGTGAAGATTTAAATCTCAAATATTGTGATTTTTTGTCAAGAAAAATGAGTATTTGAGCAATATAGAAGAATTAAATTATTATTCTGCTTAAGAATTTTACGTTGTGATAATTTTATTAAATAAATAAAAAGTAAATTAAATTTTATGACAGATAAATACACGTTTGTTTGTTAAGCTTTTTGTTAATTCCATGGCTATCACTATTAAACTAAAACTTTTGAGTAGATTTTCGACATTTTCATACCTAATTTCTGCTTTTACAAAGCATGCAAAATTAACTTTGCTTATTGACACAAATGCAAAATTTTATGTTCTACAACTTTTATTTGAAGATTTTTTTTCTAAAATAATTTGGGGAGCAACGCGCTAGGAAAAACGGTTTTTCCATGTTAAATGCCTATGTAACGGATTTCGAGTGCCACCCGGTATATATATATATATATATATATATATGTATATATGTATATACAGGTGTTATATTTTAATGGACCCAGCAAATATCTCGCTTATTTATTAAGTTGGTAATTTCTTTCATATAACATGATTTATACAGCAACATGTAAGCTACTTGTTGATGGATGTACATTCCTGATACCACTTCCGGTTTATTAGTAATTAATATCTACTTTCTAATTTCAAATGGAACATACTATATTTTCTTACAAATTTGAAAAGTACATCAAACTTGCTTTACAATCATGTAAAATAATCCATATGTTACATTATTGAAAAGTAAAATGGCGGGCACTTTTTTATACACCTAATTGGAAAGAGAATAGTGAGCCATGACTGTGGCTTGCAATAAAACAATTAAGTAAAAACAATTGTAACACGGTAAATGTCAACCTGTAAATAGTCAGTAATAATTGATCGTTTAATAATAATAGTTACAATTGTTTTAGTTAATTGTTTTATTTCAAGCCACAGTCATGGCTCACTATTCTCTTTCTAATTAGGTGTATAAAAAAGTGCCCGCCATTTTACTTTTTAATAATGTAACATATGGATTATTTTACATGATTGTAAAGCAAATTTGATATACTTTTCAAATTTGTAAATAAATATAGTGTGGTCCATTTGAAAGTAGATATTAATTACTAATAAACCGGAAGTGGTATCAGGAATGTACATCAGTCATCAAGTAGCTTACATGTTGCTGTATAAATCATGTTATATGAAAGAAATTACTAAATTCATAAATAAGCGATATATTTGCTGGGTCCATTAAAATATAACACCCTGTATATATATATATATATATATATATATATATATATATATATATATATATATATATATATATATATATATATATATATATATATATATATAGGTGCTACAAAAACACTGTAAATAAATTTAAGGGCGTATAGTACTGACCAAAATAAGTAAAAAAAGCTTAATCAATATGAGTATGATCTTTCATAGTTTCCGAGATTTCAGGCAGTGAAAAATGAGTTTTTACGGGGTTTACGTCTGCTATCTCGAAAACTATAAGCGTTACGACTTTGATTAAATGGGATTATTTGTTTTTATCTTTCAGAAGTTATCTTAGATGTGCTTTTGTTTTTTTTAAATAAATATCAAATAATTGTACATTTTAAATGGCACATAATTGACCCCTGTGGTGCACTCCCCACGCCAACAATGAGTGCCCGTGAGGTGACGCCTGGTAAACGCCCGCACGGTACAAATATGTCATCATCATTACCGATATCTGCGTAGAAAGCAGATTGGCACACCCAGCAATGGGTAACATGATGATATATTTATTTATTTATTTATTTATTGTACTATGTTAAATGTTGTGGCGACCTTGGTCAATATTTAATTTTCAAATAACTTCGTAACTATTAGAAATTGAGAAAAACGTTTCATATAAAATTTTATTGTTTTTATATTCTATTTACTGAATTACGAGTCCACTCTACAAGAAGAGGACACTTATACGCATCAGCATAAAAAATTAGTATATAAGCTTAGAATTGAATGTAACTTTGTCTTTATTGTCTGTAAATTCAAAAACCATCTGTAATTGTACAATAAAGTCCAAATGAAATCTTTTTTTAAAAAAACTCCTTTTCGTTAATTATTAAGAATAATTTAATTTAATTATTAATAATACAACTAATTTTGATTGTATTTTTGATAAACATATTTTTAATGAAATATGAATTAAAACAGCAGTAAAAAAGTCGAATTTAAAAAAAAATTCTTTCAGTTTCGTAATCTACACATGTCATACTACTCACCCTTAAATTTATGACATTAAGTTCGTATATATATATATATATATATATATATATATATATATATATATATATATATATATATATATATATATATATATATATAGAACGGAGCATCCAGTATAGAAATGCATATGGTACGTATAGACAATAATATATCATATAAATTATATTTGAAGAGTTTTTCTGTCTGACTTAAAATAAAAGAGTTATATATATATATATATATATATATATATATATATATATATATATATATATATATATATATATATATATATATATATATATATATATATATATATATATATATATATATATATGTGTGTGTGTGTGTAACCTAAAAATGGTTCGGTGTCTTTCACATGGGCTCTTCCGGCCGCTTCACGCGATGTTTCACGATCATCTTCGATATTGAACGAACATGTAATTCCATGCAAAATTTATTAAAACTTAAATAGAATAATTGTTATTACAAATTAGGGTAATATGTTTTGTTTAATTGAAAGGGTAATGTTCAAACTTAACTGAATGATAGCTTAAATAGCTAACTTTTCTTAATTAAGTAAGATATTGGCGGCGAAATGAACTGCTCAAAATTATAGTTCTTATTTGCTGTGGCAATAAGGTTCACTATGAAAGATGTGTTTACCGGTAGGATAGTAATTTAAATGAAGCGTGCCGCATATGACGTAAATACTGAAATACCCTACTTCTTACATCTAGTTCGTAAGCTATATTATGATCTAAGGTCGTAATATACCTTTTCAATTTAACGGCTATCTCTTTCTATCGCTGCAAATAGTAAGAAAATGGCGCGAACAACTGTTGGGCTGTCAAACGAAACGACAAAAATATTGCAGTCATTAAAATACTTGTATTCTCGGTGAAAATTTGTATCGTTAGACACAGGGCCGGATCCAGATAGTGCGGGGCCCGATTGGATATTTTTCGCGGGGCCCCTCAAAATACATAATATATGCTTATACGCTTATATGTATAAATAAAATAAGTAAAATATATAAATAAATACGAATTCTTTTATTTTAACAAATATTAAATTATGGTATTATTAACAGTACAATAAAGTGGCAATTTTTTATTATTAATTTTAGACCATTAGTTTAGTTCAAATAACAAATTTTGGGTGGAAGATAAATGCCACTTTTTTGTGTGAAAAGATATTGAATTCTACTTCCGGTTTTGTCGGAACGGAAATTATATATGTTTTTATATATTTTTTAAATTGCAAAGGTTTATTCCCGCGTTTTTGTAAAAAAGTAATTATTGTTATGTATGGTTTTCTTTTGTAATGTATTGAGTTACGTTGTGATATTTATAATAATTTTTTTACTTATTTCAACCTAAAAGACACGTGAATTATTTCTTTGTGTTTGTAACACCCTTTTTACCACCTTCACGCCGGAGGTAAGGGAGGTAATTTAATCGTGCCAAAAATTCGATGGTGAGTTTTCAGTAAATAAGCACGAATTACGGTCCCCACAACACGTTTTTCTATTGTTACGATGATGTCTGTGTGTGTGTGACGATTTTTTCATCCACGATAACTCATATTAAACTTCCAAATATATCTATTTTCCGCATTTAAGCTTCCTGCATTCATATAACGAGTTGATTAGATTTTGGGTACAATTGAATAAGTAGATGTGATACTTTACTTGAAGCCCATGACAGTTTTTAACGAAAAACTATATTAAAATATAATCCAAAACTTTTCAATTTTAGTATTTAAGATTTTATATCATGGGAAACAACATATTTGATTTTGGCTAAAATTAATCAACCAGAAGTGATTTTCGTGAAAAATATATTGATATATTCCAAAACTTTTAAAATTCAGTATTTAAGACTTTTATATGAAAGGGAACAACATATTAGATTTTGGCTAAAATTGAGAAACCAGAAGTGATACTTTATTTGAAGCTCCGAAAATATTTCCTCGAAAAATATATTGATACAATCCAGAACTTTTTAAATTTTGTTTTTAAGACTTTTATATTAATGAGAACGATATACTAGATTTTTTTCTAAGATTGATAAACCGGAAGTAGTACTTTACAGAATGCTATAAATAAATTTTCTTGAAAAAATATATTAAAACATAATCCAAAACTTATCAAATTTGGTATTTAAAACTCGTATATAATTTGAAACAACATATTATATTTTAACTATACTTATATGTTAAATCGGAAGTGGTACTTAATTTGAAGCTCTTAACAGAATTTCGAGGAAAAACATAATAAAATATAGTCCAAAATTTCGTATTACAGATTTCTCTATTTATTGGAACAACAAATTAGATTTTGTTTATAAACGATCAATCGGAAGTGATATTTTATTTAAAGCTTATTGCTGTTTTAAACATGGAATAGGGGATTCCGATCGTGACGTCACAAAGTGCGCCATTTGCGGTGAAATCTTGAACTATGTGGACAAATAGATATTTTCTGTTGACATGTGTTCGGTTAGTGATGAAAATGATTTTTTTTTAGTGCAGAGTTAATGCCAGGGGCGAAATTAAAAAAGAAAAATATTGAAAATCATTTTGTGAATGACCTAAAAAAGATGGTTAGTGTCGTGGTCTGAAAAAAAGAGGAAAAAAAGTGATCTTCTTTTAAGGTTTTAGTTTCGGTTAGTTACTGGGTATTTACTAATTTTTACTAACTCAAAATGGTTCAACGTTTTCAGAAATAAAAATTATATGAATGCGGGACGCAGTGATAATATATTACCCTGTATTGATAGTGGTAAATGGGCATCTGCGGTAATTCCATGTAATACGTGTGTGGTAGTTGATGTAAATATAAAGTGGGGCTATTTTCCATCTCATAACATATCAAACCTATTTAACTACGGGCATATATACCAGTACTTCCACGAAACCATTTAGTTTGATGTAGTTACACATAAACCATGAGATGAGATCGGCTTGGAAATTGGCAAAAAATTAACTCCTCTCATGTATTTTTTATATTTACTCCTGGAATCACTCTTACAGAGGCCATACGCGTACCTAATACCCATATTTTTAATAAAACACAAATTTCACCAGGCTATCAACTTGACAGCACGATGACAGTTACTTGTATGTCCACATAGTTCATAAAAATACCGCGACGGGGCGCTTAAAATTCGCTTAATCGGAATCCCCTATTGATCACATCACATCAGATTTTTTAAAATTATATTCCTTTTAGCAGATTGAATATACTTTAAGCTTAGTAGATCGATCAAGAGATGGCATTGCAAACAGTTTTAACTCGTATCACAGTTGAAAGTCAACCGTTCCTGTGTAGTGTTAGGTTTGTTGTGTACAGTTTTTGTTAACCTTATTTGTAACCACTACAAATTATTACTATATAAATAAAACCTGTGTGAAAACAGCAACGGCAACGGTCAAAAGGGTGCAGCAACGAGTAATCGAACGCGCACCGTTACATAAAGTCATGCGCAATATCACTGAACCAGCAACCTGCCAGCAACGGAAACTAGTATTGATAATACGGGTAGTACTGAAGACAAAATAATTTGTTATTTAAACGTGTGTATTGCATTGATTTTTGAAATAAATATAAACAATAGTCTCAATTACATAACATGTTATACGTTACGAGGCGCAGGGGTAGAATTTTTGTAGGGAATTAGGTAGGTAAAGTACAATGGGGTCATACCACATTTTCCAATTTATTTTTTTTCTGAAAGTACATTTAAAACTACTTACGAAAATATATATTTTATGACACATAAGTTTCTAGTTTTAAAGTAATAATTTTTTAAAGATTATATAAAATTTCGAATGACGTAACAGTTTTGCGGCCGTAGTGACATCTACCGAGAAAAAATGGAACTACTTTTGACGTTTATGTCATTGAAAATAAACAGTCTTCAAAACTACTGGAGTATTTATTACCTTATACCATCTTTCCCTTACATCTTGAGCCATAAGAATACAAACAAAAATTTTATTTTAACTTCTCGAGTTATTCTCGTAGGACGACACAGAACAATATTGTACAACCATTGTAATATCTAAATGAAACATAAATTGTATTTATTTATATTTTTATTTAGCATATTTCGTTATTTGTACTTACTTTTTTTAAAAAAATAACTTGTTGCAAGTATGTCGACGTTACGGACGTTACTTTAAAAATATTGGTTATATAAGGATATGTTAGAAAAAAGTGACAGATCTGTTCATGTACAGTAAAAGCACGAGTACGGGTGTGCCTCACTGTCGTGTATTTGTGTACAAAACTGTGACGTCACAAAACCAAACTCAGAATCTTTATAAAGAAAATCATGAATGAAAAGTATAATAATATTAAATATTTTTGATGTATATATGCACAATATTAGGTAAATTTTTCATTTATGAAAGAAAAATCAACATTTTTCTTTTTGGTATGACCCCATTCAGAATATTAATAAATATTTTTTTTCATTAATTAGAAATTGCTCCCAATTCAAATTTCCACAGTATAATTGGAAGGGTGTCTGTTTGTTATATTACCCAACCACTAAGTGTTACGAACCGTAGGGGTTGATTTATAAGCCATTAACTGCAGACATACCTTCCGCGGTATTAAAATTTTTTTTTCCTTAATTAGTACTTGCTCCCATATCAAATTTCTACAATATATTTGGAAGGGTGTCTGTTTGCTATATTACCCAACCACTAAGTGTTACGAACCGTAGGGGTTGATTTATAAGCCATTAACTGCAGACATACCTTCCGCGGTATTAAATTTTTTTTTCCTTAATTAGTACTTGCTCCCATATCAAATTTCCACAATATAATTGGAAGGGTGTCTGTTTGCTATATTACCCAACCACTAAGTGTTACGAACCGTAGGGGTTGATTTATAAGCCATTAACTGCAGACATACCTTCCGCGGAATTAATTTTTTTTTTTCCTTAATTAGTACTTGCTCCCATATCAAATTTATACAATATAATTGGAAGGGTGTTTGTTTGCTATATTACCCAACCACTAAGTGTTACGCGCCGTAGGGGTTGATTTAAAAGCCATTAACTGCAGACATACCTTCCGCGGTAAATAAATTTTTTTTCATTAATTAATACTTGCTCCCATATCAAATTTAAACAATATAATTGGAAGGGTGTCTGTTTGCTATATTACCCAACCACTAAGTGTTACGAACCGTAGGGGTTGATTTATAAGCCATTAACTGCAGACATACCTTCCGCGGTATTAAAACTTTTTTTTTCTTAATTAGTACTTGCTCCCATATCAAATTTATACAATATAATTGGAAAGGTGTCTGTTTGCTATATTACCCAACCGCTAAGTGTTACGCGCCGTAGGGGTTGATTTATAAGCCATTAAGTGCAGACATACCTTCCGCGGCAAATAATTTTTTTTTTCATTAATTAATACTTGCTCCCATATCAAATTTAAATAATATAATTGGAAGGGAGTCTGTTTGCTATATTACCCAACCGCTAAGTGTTACGCGCCGTAGGGGTTGATTTATAAGCCATTAACTGCAGACATACCTTCCGCGGTAAATAAATATTTTTTTTCCTTAATTAGTACTTGCTCCCATATCAAATTTCCACAATATAATTGGAAGGGTGTCTGTTTGCTATATTACCCAACCGAAAAGTGTTACGCGCCGTAGGGGTTGATTTATAAGCCATTAACTGCAGACATGCCTTCCGCGGTAAATAATTATTTTTTCATTAATTAATACTTGCTCCCATATCAAATTTATACAATATAATTGGAAAGGTGTCTGTTTGCTATATTACCCAACCGCTAAGTGTTACGCGCCGTAGGGGTTGATTTATAAGCCATTAAGTGCAGACATACTTTCCGCGGCAAATAATTTTTTTTTTTCATTAATTAATACTTGCTCCCATATCAAATTTAAATAATATAATTGGAAGGGAGTCTGTTTGCTATATTACCCAACCGCTAAGTGTTACGCGCCGTAGGGGTTGATTTATAAGCCATTAACTGCAGACATACCTTCCGCGGTAAATAAATATTTTTTTTCCTTAATTAGTACTTGCTCCCATATCAAATTTCCACAATATAATTGGAAGGGTGTCTGTTTGCTATATTACCCAACCGCAAAGTGTTACGCGCCGTAGGGGTTGATTTATGAGCCATTAACTACAGACATACCTTCCGCGGTAGATAAATATTTTTTTCCTTAATTAGTACTTGCTCGCATATCAAATTTCCACAATATATTTGGAAGGGTGTCTGTTTGCTATATTACTCAACCGCTAAGTGTTACGCGCCGTAGGGGTTGATTTATAAGCCATTAACTGCAGACATACCTTCCGCGGTAAATAAATATTTTTTTTCATTAATTAATACTTGCTCCCATATCAAATTTGTACAATATAATTGGAAGGGTGTCTGTTTGCTATATTACCCAACCGCTAAGTGTTACGCGCCGTAGGGGTTGATTTATAAGCCATTAACTGCAGACATACCTTCCGCGGTAAATAATTATTTTTTCATTAATTAATACTTGCTCCCATATCAAATTTCTACAATATAATTGGAAGGGTGTCTGTTTGCTATATTACCCAACCGCTAAGTGTTACGCGCCGTAGGGGTTGATTTATAAGCCATTCACTGCAGACATACCTTCCGCGGTAAATAATTTTTTTTTTCATTAATTAATACTTGCTCCCATATCAAATTTGTACAATATAATTGGAAGGGTGTCTGTTTGCTATATTACCCAACCGCTAAGTGTTACGCGCCGTAGGGGTTGATTTATAAGCCATTAACTGCAGACATGCCTTCCGCGGTAAATAATTATTTTTTCATTAATTAATACTTGCTCCCATATCAAATTTCTACAATATAATTGGAAGGGTGTCTGTTTGCTATATTACCCAACCGCTAAGTGTTACGCGCCGTAGGGGTTGATTTATAAGCCATTAACTGCAGACATACCTTCCGCGGTAAATAAATATTTTTTTTCCTTAATTAGTACTTGCTCCCATATCAAATTTCCACAATATAATTGGAAGGGTGTCTGTTTGCTATATTACCCAACCGCTAAGTGTTACGCGCCGTAGGGGTTGATTTATAAGCCATTAACTGCAGACATACCTTCCGCGGTAAATAAATATTTTTTTTCCTTAATTAGTACTTGCTCCCATATCAAATTTCCACAATATAATTGGAAGGGTGTCTGTTTGCTATATTACCCAACCGCAAAGTGTTACGCGCCGTAGGGGTTGATTTATGAGCCATTAACTACAGACATACCTTCCGCGGTAAATAAATATTTTTTTCCTTAATTAGTACTTGCTCGCATATCAAATTTCCACAATATATTTGGAAGGGTGTCTGTTTGCTATATTACTCAACCGCTAAGTGTTACGCGCCGTAGGGGTTGATTTATAAGCCATTAACTGCAGACATACCTTCCGCGGTAAATAATTTTTTTTTTTTCATTATTTTATACTTGCTCCCATTTCAAATTTATACAATATAATTGGAAGGGTGTCTGTTTGCTATATTACTCAACCGCTAAGTGTTACGCGCCGTAGGGGTTGATTTATAAGCCATTAACTGCAGACATACCTTCCGCGGTAAATAATTTTTTTTTTTTCATTATTTTATACTTGCTCCCATTTCAAATTTATACAATATAATTGGAAGGGTGTCTGTTTGCTATATTACTCAACCGCTAAGTGTTACGCGCCGTAGGGGTTGATTTATAAGCCATTAACTGCAGACATACCTTCCGCGGTAAATAAATATTTTTTTTCCTTAATTAGTACTTGCTCCCATATCAAATTTCCACAATATAATTGGAAGGGTGTCTGTTTGCTATATTACCCAACCGCTAAGTGTTACGCGCCGTAGGGGTTGATTTATAAGCCATTAACTGCAGACATACCTTCCGCGGTAAATAAATATTTTTTTTCCTTAATTAGTACTTGCTCCCATATCAAATTTCCACAATATAATTGGAAGGGCGTCTATTTGCTATATTACTCAACCACTAAGTGTTACGAACAGTATGGGTTGATTTTTAACCAATGAAGTGTGGGAGGACATATTCAAGTATAACAGACTTGTCCCGAGATTGTATAATCGAGTCTTAAAAGAGAAATTCAAAACTGTTAGTAACAAGTTCAAGGGCAAAGTTTTGCCGGTTGGTTCGCAAAATATTACGAAATTAGCTGTTGCAAATTATTCTATGTGGACTTACAAAGAGGGAAGTTTTTTTTTAACGAAGGAAGAGTGGGAAGATATATTCAAGAATAACAGACTTATCCCGGGATTGTATAATCTAGTTTTAAAAGAGAAATTCAAAAGTGTGAACAACACGTGCATATTAAATATAAAAAATGTGAGATATGTTTCAAATGCTATAAGAATTTATGGTTATTGCAAAAATGGAGAATGTAAGGAATTTAAATTAACGCTTTTTATTAAATCAAAAAAGTTATTGTTTATAGCTCTTTTCAAAATTATAGCCACCACAACAAAATAACAAGATATGTAAAAGGAGTAGAAAGAAAAATTTTACAGAAATCTTTGAAATCAAAGAAACCATCTCTTGTCCCAGAATCGGTAATATTAAAATCATCCCCAAATGTCATCAAGCGAGGTAATCTCCAGAACATTAAATCAGATTGTGTTTTCCGCAAAATTAGATCTGAAGCTTTGAGTATTAATGATACAAATGATGATGACATATTTGATATAATATTAATGCGACGTGATGGTAATGCTGGATACATTCAAAATGTGGCAGAACCTTTATACGTTCACATTTATAGTGCAGAGCAATTAGAAATATTAAAACATGGAAACACTTCCCCTGTTATACACTTGGATGCAACAGGATCTGTAGTACGCCCTACAAAAGATTTGAAAAAACGAATTTATTATTATGCAGGCGTTATTCAATTGGAATGTAATGAAAGAGTGTGCCCAGTGTTGGAAATGATCAGCTCTAATCACGATGCTACAACAATAGGTGTATGGTTAGCAAAGTTTAAAGAATTTTGTATCAGCAGTAAATACAAATGGCCATTTTTTAATTTAATTGTTACAGATTTTAGTTTTGCTATTATCAAATATATTCTCTATTCCCCATTATGGACCTCACTTATGACAAAACATACAAATGTAGACAGACTCAGCAATGCACCAGTAGAAAATTGGTTTGGGGTTTTAAAGAACCATATAATGTGCGGAGAACGGAAACTAAAAGCTAGTAGATTCATTCGTATGACGAGAAGTCGAGTTCTGTCACTTCACAAAGAAACAATGTTAAATATTCCCAAAAAACGGTGTGCTAGGAATAAAAAACTGGTTCATGATGACGTAATTTGTGCAGAAGAGGAGTGGAAAAAAGGGTACACGTTCCACACACATATTTTGATATGTTGTTTCTAAAGGATCTAAAATATAATATAGAAATTAATTCTTCAATGCCTCCGCAAACTTTACCGACACCAGAGCCTGAAAAAAGTCAAAAGATATCAAATTCAATAAATGACAGTTTGATGCCTGCTCCGTCCAGTCTACGTACTGTTTCTGAAAATATTGAACAAAACTTACATGAAACGTACAATATACCTTGGATGGATTTATATGTAAACGGATTAGTTCGAGATGTAAGCCATTACGTTGAAATTCCCGAAAAACCTTATGTGGTGGGGATATATCAGTCTTTACCTCTGTTAGTAAAAGAAATTTTAATTTCAGATTATACCTCTTTAAGTGAAAAAAGGTGGTTAACAAATTTTGCAATTGATACCTGTATAAATTTATTTATAAAATTGGATAATAAAACTCACGTGACAGAAGTACCCGCGGAAGTTATGTCTGCAGTTAATGGCTTATAAATCAACCCCTACGGTGTGTAACACTTAGCGGTTGGGTAATATAGCAAACAGACACCCTTCCAATTATATTGTATAAATTTGATATGGGAGCAAGTATTAATTAATGAAAAAAAAAATTATTTACCGCGGAAGGTATGTCTGCAGTTAATGGCTTATAAATCAACCCCTACGGTGTGTAACACTTAGCGGTTGGGTAATATAGCAAACAGACACCCTTCCAATTATATTGTATAAATTTGATATGGGAGCAAGTATTAATTAATGAAAAAAAAAATTATTTACCGCGGAAGGTATGTCTGCAGTTAATGGCTTATAAATCAACCCCTACGGTGTGTAACACTTAGCGGTTGGGTAATATAGCAAACAGACACCCTTCCAATTATATTGTATAAATTTGATATGGGAGCAAGTATTAATTAATGAAAAAAAAAATTATTTACCGCGGAAGGTATGTCTGCAGTTAATGGCTTATAAATCAACCCCTACGGTGTGTAACACTTAGCGGTTGGGTAATATAGCAAACAGACACCCTTCCAATTATATTGTATAAATTTGATATGGGAGCAAGTATTAATTAATGAAAAAAAAAATTATTTACCGCGGAAGGTATGTCTGCAGTTAATGGCTTATAAATCAACCCCTACGGTGTGTAACACTTAGCGGTTGGGTAATATAGCAAACAGACACCCTTCCAATTATATTGTATAAATTTGATATGGGAGCAAGTATTAATTAATGAAAAAATAAATTATTTACCGCGGAAGTTATGTCTGCAGTTAATGGCCTATAAATCAACCCATACGGCGCGTAACACTTAGCGGTTGGGTAATATAGCAAACAGACACCCTTCCAATTATATTGTATAAATTTGATATGGGAGCAAGTATTAATTAATGAAAAAATAAATTATTTACCGCGGAAGTTATGTCTGCAGTTAATGGCCTATAAATCAACCCCTACGGCGCGTAACACTTAGCGGTTGGGTAATATAGCAAACAGACACCCTTCCAATTATATTGTATAAATTTGATATGGGAGCAAGTATTAATTAATGAAAAAAAAAAAATTATTTACCGCGGAAGGTATGTCTGCAGTTTATGGCTTATAAATCAACCCCTACGGCGCGTAACACTTAGCGGTTGGGTAATATAGCAAACAGACACCCTTCCAATTATATTGTATAAATTTGATATGGGAGCAAGTATTAATTAATGAAAAAATAAATTATTTACCGCGGAAGTTATGTCTGCAGTTAATGGCCTATAAATCAACCCCTACGGCGCGTAACACTTAGCGGTTGGGTAATATAGCAAACAGACACCCTTCCAATTATATTGTATAAATTTGATATGGGAGCAAGTATTAATTAATGAAAAAATAAATTATTTACCGCGGAAGTTATGTCTGCAGTTAATGGCCTATAAATCAACCCCTACGGCGCGTAACACTTAGCGGTTGGGTAATATAGCAAACAGACACCCTTCCAATTATATTGTATAAATTTGATATGGGAGCAAGTATTAATTAATGAAAAAATAAATTATTTATCGCGGAAGTTATGTCTGCAGTTAATGGCCTATAAATCAACCCCTACGGCGCGTAACACTTAGCGGTTGGGTAATATAGCAAACAGACACCCTTCCAATTATATTGTATAAATTTGATATGGGAGCAAGTATTAATTAATGAAAAAATAAATTATTTATCGCGGAAGTTATGTCTGCAGTTAATGGCCTATAAATCAACCCCTACGGCGCGTAACACTTAGCGGTTGGGTAATATAGCAAACAGACACCCTTCCAAGTATATTGTATAAATTTGATATGAGGGCAAGTACTAATTAAGGAAAAAAAATTAATACCGCGAAAGGTATGTCTGCAGTTAATGGCTTATAAATCAACCCCTACGGCGCGTAACACTTAGCGGTTGGGTAATATAGCAAACAGACACCCTTCCAATTATATTGTAGAAATTTGATATGGGAGCAAGTACTAATTCTAGAAAAAAAAAATTAATACCGCGGAAGGTATGTCTGCAGTTAATGGCTTATAAATCAACCCCTACGGCGCGTAACACTTAGCGGTTGGGTAGTATAGCAAACAGACATCCTTCCAATTATATTGTAGAAATTTGATATGGGAGCAAGTACTAATTAAGGAAAAAAAAATTTAATACCGCGGAAGGTATGTCTGCAGTTAATGGCTTATAAATCAACCCCTACGGCGCGTAACACTTAGCGGTTGGGTAATATAGCAAACAGACATCCTTCCAATTATATTGTAGAAATTTGATGTGGGAGCAAGTACTAATTAAGGGAAAAAAAATTAATACCGCGGAAGGTATGTCTGCAGTTAATGGCTTATAAATCAACCCCTACGGCTCGTAACACTTAGCGGTTGGGTAATATAGCAAACAGACACCCTTCCAAATATACTGTGGAAATTTGAATTGGAAGCAATTACTAATTAATGAAAAAAAAAATATTTACTGCGGAAGTTATGTCTGCAGTTAATGGTTTATAAATCAACCCCTACGGCTCGTAACACTTACTGGTTGTGTAATATAACAAACAGACACCCTTCCAATTATATTGTGGAAATTTGAATTAGGAGCAATTTCTAATTAATGAGAAAAAATATTTATTAAAATTCTGAATTGTACTATACCTACCTAATTCCCTACAAAAATTCTACCCCTGCGCCTCGTAACGTATAACATGTTATGTAATTGAGACTATTGTTTATATTTATTTCAAAAATCAAAGCAATACACACGTTTAAATAACAAATTATTTTGTCTTCAGTACTACACGTATTATCAATACTAGTTTCCGTTGCTGGCAGGTTGCTGGTTTAGTGATATTGCGCACGACTTTGTGTAACGGTGCGCGTTCGTTTACTCGTTGCTGCACCCTTTTGACCGTTGCCGTTGCTGTTTTCACACAGGTTGTTCACAACAGGTTGCGTTAGAGAAGTGGCCGCTAGAATCAGTCTGGTGTTCTTGTCATTAAGGCCGTATTTATTTGGGACTTTTTAAGTAACCTAGTAGGTTAATTCTGTTTAGTTGGCACGTTTTAAATAACCCAGAACTGTTCCCGAACTGATCTATCTCACCCAGCTATTTTGCTGGGTTGGTGAGTTGAACCCGCTTTCATCTTTTTTTATGTATTGTTATCCCTTTCTAGACTGTCGGTTTCTGTTGATATTTGTGGTGGTATAGGTTATTTGTTTACATCACAAATTAAATAAGGTAAATAATTTATTTACTTTTATAACTTAATATCTGCATTAATAACATTACTACTGAAAACAAATATGGATCAGGAACAGTACCTGTGCACTGGTTGTAGTGCTTTTCTATCGCTGCCAGAAGTTGATAATCATATCTGCGGTACATCCGAAATAGATAATTTAAAGAAGAAAACAAATCGTATTTATTTGAATTTACCGCTTTACATTTTCACCAACAGTAAAATAATCAACTGTTTATTTGGTACCAACATGGGTAGGTTTAAGATCAGTTTAGGGTGGTATCCAAAGATCCCAAACAAATACGGCCTAAAATCATCGCATCGCTGTCAAAAAATTGAGTTACACTTAATTAAATTTACTTTGGAATTAAATTTTAAATGGACGTTTATAAAACCGGAACTGAGTTTTACTATAAATACTTGTCTTCATACTCAAAAACATTTGTCAATCCCATGTTGCATTTTAGGAAAAGAAGAGCAGTGGAAAAAATAGGATTTTATCTGTTGTTGCCAGTGTAATACATCTCGTCAATTCCACTTTATTTTACATAAATATAATGTACATGTATAATATAAATAACACAAATTTTAAACAAGTCAGATTTATACAATAATGAACTATTTTTGATTTGTACTCTACGTACACATAATTTAGTAAATGATAAGGTACCTTATACAGTGCTCATTTGGTAGATTGTTATTCCTTTAATATACCTACTAGTATGAATAATTTGTTTATCCATTTTCATTTAAAAAAATGTAAAAAAAATTGTTATACAGTGTTAATGAATACGTGTTACAAATTTATAGGGTATGTAGGTAGTGGATGCAAAATACACTAACTTTTACCAATAAACTCTTATCTGGAAACGCAACGTTTTCGAGCTTCAGGCTCATAAAAGAGTAACCTTAATTTTAGTTGGTTGTGACCTACCACTTCAGTTATTAATTATACTTATTTTAATTTTTTTAAATAATTTTTTTAGGAATCTACTATAAGTAGGCTTTTATACATAAAGGGAGAGAAGTGTATAATTTTTTTTTTCCGAGGAGTAAGTTTGTAGCGTAGCCCGAGCCGTAGGTGATGGCTACAATACGTCGAGGAAAAAATGTTCCAATTTCCTGCTGAAACAAAATGTGCTGTTTCTCATGATTTTGGAGTCATAGAAATCAACTTTCTCTCCCGGTCGTGAAAAAATATCATTTTATGACACCAGTATTAAAAAGTGACAGATCATTGTTACTTTGAACACTATATAATGTTAAAAGTGAATTAGTTACCTTTGTAATAACGAATGGGACAACAAATCGACATTTTTGGCATATGTCAAAAAATTATAATAAATACAAATTTAGATGAAAAAGTAGTGTTTAAAAGTGATTTTATTTTGTTTGAAGGGTTGAACCACTCCGCTTCCTATTCCAAACTTCCTTCTCACAAAATAAAATGTTATTTTTAACACATATAAGGCTGTATCATGTAACACATCAATTATATTAAACGACATCGTTAACAATGTTATCCAATCAAAATATGTGGCTCTGATGAAAAAAGCGCAATGTAATTTGTTTCTATTTGTCAAAATATTTAACGACGTCGTTTAATATAAGCGATGTGTTACATGATACAACCGATTATAAAATAACTATTATTCATTTTTGTAATACATATTATAACAGTTGCTCAAAATACCACCACTAACTTCAATGCAAGCATTGCACCTTCAGAGCGAGCATATTTTGATACATTCGTTCAGAAACACCAGAATTTGTTTGAATTTCTTGTGCTGCTATACATTAATATATACTTACCATGTTTGCGTAATCGCGAACAGTATGCTCATTCATACTGCGTCTGCAATTCAATAAAGTTAAAATAAACAAAATAATATTTGGTGACAGGTCACAGCAAACTAAAATTAGGGAAATAATTACTCTTTTAAGAGCCTGTAGCTCGAAAACGGTGCGTTTCCGGATATGAGTTTATTAGTAAAAGTTAGTCTATTTTGCATCCCCTACATACCCTTATAAATTTGTAACAAGTATTCATTAATACCCTGTATAGAAAAATGTAAAAACAGTAAAACATTGTGAATATAAATTACCATCGTATTGGCTGGTACCACAAGCCCTGTTTTAACTAAACCGCTGTTTTAATAAATATCAAATTTCATTACTTATAATACTAATAAATAATATCAAAGTTATCAAAATATGATTTTAATGCAAAACATAGTTTGTATTCAAACAAATATTTTTAAAAAATCGTTCTTAAAACATAAGGGTAAAATTAAACTTTGAATTTGACATTTCTTAAAACAGGGCTTGTAGTACCAGCCATTATGTCTGTATTACTACTTATGGTAGGTACATGTTTAAACAAACCTGTTCAAAAAATATAATTACAAAATAACAAATATATGTATTTAGTTTATTCTAAAAGTGATTCTACTTTTCCCATACATTTCATTTTATCTTCTTTATTTTTTATATTTAGCCTTTTTATGGCCTTTCTATAATTATATTATAAAATGGTTATTGTTTTTATATATCTACAGTTAAGTAGCATTAATATTAGAAATTAAACTATTATTATTAACGAACAAAACAAAATATGTATATATCATTTGCAAATATAAAATATGTATTTGATTATTTTTGAATTGTCACAACAAATATATTAACATTCTCATATATTTGTAATTCAAATTTAAATATAATTATAAAATCAAATATCACTAAACTATACCGCAATAAAGCAGTAGTGAACAAACCAGAAACGAATATATAAATGCGCGCAGACTTCATAGTGGTAGAGATTTGCACAAGTCGAGAATTGTATAAGACCATTATAAGATTTTTTGAGATTTGACGATTCGACAAATGCATAAGTAGTTATTTGAATAAGGCAATGTTATTTTTTTCGATTTTTATCCATTACTATGTTTTGTAAGTTGATATATGAATAAAGTGATATTTGAATTTTCGTACACTCTGACCCTACCCTTGTATAATTTTATATCCTCTTTGTGTGAAATTGAAAATGTTGCAATTTGAAAAATTAAAATGTACTCCCCTTGAAGTTGTGGAATTAGCGAAGGCTGCTATAGGTCTTTCCATCTGAAGAGACACCTGGCCTGCGTGTAGAGCCGGTACTTAAATGATATACTACACAACCTACCAAAGCGGTGTGAGAACTGAAGTACCTATATTGAAATCCACCAGTTAAATACACTGTATGTTACGGCTAAAATGATAGTGACATAAAATTGATAATAGTGATAGATTTGACATTGACATATTTAATTGACACTGACATAACAGGGACGACTAGACGTTCCATTATTATAAAAAAAAAAAATTGTTAGAAAAAAAAGATACATAGTTACGATATAGAAAAATAAATAGATTTTTGATAGATTGATATGTATTGAATTATATCTGAATAATAAATAATTTGGTCATTCGAGCCTAGATTTGATTTACTATTGTTATAGGTAAACATTCTTTACATTGGTCCTTCGAGCCGGATTTGATTTACTATTGTTATAGGTAAACATTCTTTACATTGGTCCTTCGTAGCCCTTGACGAATCATCTTTGGATTTACACTCCATTTATAAAAAATAATGTCAGCATCAGCACGACGAAATAAAAAACGAAGAGACGACAATAATGACAACGACGCTCAAACTTCACAACAGAATGAAAGAAAAGTAGAAAATAAATCTGAACTTCTTCTACAAAATGGTGAAGAACTAGCAGAAAAGACAGAAAAAATAAATGAAACAAAAATAAAAGAAACAAGAAGCGTAAAAAGCATAAAAGTAGCATCAGTAGCTAGTGAATCTGCGATTCGTCGACAGAAACTTGCAATACAACTCGAATATGAAAGAAGAAAGAAGGAACACGAAAAAGAACTATTAGACTTGGAAATGCAACTGAAACTTGCTGAAATAGACGAACAGTATGAACAAGAAGAAGATAATCATTCAATTAATACAGAAAAGATAAGCATCGACAGCTGGTTAAATGAACAAGAGAAAACGACAGAAGCTGAAACAACTACACACGAAAAGAATGTCTCAACAGAAATACACAAATTTCTTTCGAGACAGTCAATGCCGAAAGATCTACCATATTTTTCTGGAAATCCAACGGACTGGCCTAACTTTATTAGTCAATATAAGAACTCGACAGCTATTTGTGGATTTACCGATGAAGAAAACCAATGTAGACTTCAAAAATGCTTAAAGGGAAAAGCAAGAGAAATAGTTGACAGTTTACTTATTATACCATCGAATGTCAGCAAAGCAATCGCAGTTTTAGAAAAGAGATTTGGTAATTCAGAACGCATAATATTCATGTTACTGGACAAAGTTAAAAAAATGCCAATAATAAAAGACGATAGACTTGAAAATTTGATAAACCTTTCTGATTCCGTAACAAATTTGATATATACCCTACAAACATTGAACAGAACTGATCATTTACAGAATCCAATACTACTGCATGAACTTCTAGAGAAATTACCAGTCAATTATAAAATGCGATGGATTCAGAAAAGCAAAAGTTTGAAGCCTACAGATTTAAAATTAGAAAAATTTAAAGAATGGTTATCTGATCAAGCAGATACAGCAGCTGAAATTTTGTTCCTAATTTAACAAATTTTGAAGAAAAACATAAATCAAAATTCAAAAATGTTCTGTACAAAAAATGTAAATTCAAAATGTTTTTGTTGTAATCTTCAAAAACACCATTTAGAAAATTGCAAGAAGTTTTTATCATATTCAGTAAACGAATGATGGACATTTGTTACCGAGAAAAGAATATGTTTTTCATGTCTCAACCCTGGTCATGGAAGTATAAATTGTGAACGAAAACAAATCTGCAATATAAATGACTGTCAGCGAACCCATAACAAACTGCTACATCATGAAAACAAATTTAATAAAAAGGAAGAAAAGAATAAAAATGTTAGCTGTCAAACTAACTGTCATATGTCAGAAGAGACAAGTGACGTATTACTGAAGATACTACCTGTGAAAATATATGGAAAAACGAAATCTATCGACACATTTGCACTGCTGGATAACGCTTCTACAGTAACTTTAATTGACCAAATAGTAGCTGAAGAAATTGGACTTGATGGACCAGAGAAACCTTTGAATATTCAGTGGACAAACGAAAATTTCCAACAAAAATTGGACTCCAAAGTGGTGACATTTTCAATATCAGGAAGAGAATCGAGACGTTTTTTAATACGACACGCAAGAACGATGAAAGATTTGTCGCTTCCAACACAAATCATTGATACTGAAGAACTTTTACAAAAATATCCTTTCCTAAATCATCCAAACATAACAAAAAGTAAATTCATTGGAAAACCAACAGTATTGATTGGACAAGACAACTGGCCACTATTAACAAATCGAAAGACAGTACATGGACCTTGGAAAGGACCAGCACTAAGCAAAACATTATTAGGCTGGGTAATACATGGCACTACTGGAAAATTTAGAAATGATAAAAGTTATATCCACCATATTTATAAAGAGAAGGATGATTTAGATATTCTGCACGACATGATAAAAGAACAATGGAAACTGGAAAATATTGGAATCAAACACATAACAAATTCGATGCAATCAGTACAAGATAAAAGAGCACAAATCATTTTAGATAATACCATGAAAAGAATAGGAAATAAATTTGAAACTGGCTTACTGTGGAAAGAAGATGAAGTTGTTTTCCCAGAAAGTAAAAGTATGGCACTAAGAAGACTTCAGAGTATTGAAAGGAAGATGGACAGAGACAAGATATACGCAGAATCTTATAGCAAAAAAATGAAAGGAATGGTTGAAAAGGGTTATTTGAAAAAACTGACTTCAAAAGAAGCGGTAGTAGAAACTCCAAAAACATGGTACTTACCACATTTCGGAATAATAAATCCAAACAAACCCAATAAATTTAGAATAGTATTTGACGCTGCAGCCAAATCAAACGGAATTTGTTTAAATGATAAATTATTAACTAGTCCAGATTTGTACAATTCGTTATATAACATTTTATTGAATTTTCGAATTAAGAAGATAGCATTTGTGGCAGACATAAAAGAAATGTTCTTACAAGTTCTTGTTCGGCAAGAAGATAAATGTGCACAAAGAATACTTTGGCGTGGAATGGAGCGTGATAAAGAACCAGATATTTTTGAAATACAAGTTGTTTTCTTCGGTTCAACATGTGGGCCTTGCTTAGCTCAAGAGGCAAAAAATAAGAACGCTTTAGAATTTCAAGATCAGCTTCCAGAAGCAGCAAACGCAATAATAAAACAACACTACATGGACGATTATCTTGGCGGGGCTGATAACGAAGATGAAGCCATAAAACTAATAAATGAAGTAATAGAAATTCATAAAAGAGGTGGATTTATAATTTGTAGTTGGATTTCAAATTCTTTAGAAGTTTTAAAGCACATTGATCCATCTATAACAAAATTTGGACAATCCACAAAACGAAATAACAACGGAAAGAATTTTGGGATTATGGTGGAATTCAGTAGAAGACAATTTTAAATTTAATTTAAAATTTCACAAAATTGAAAAGAATTTATTAAATGGAGAAAAACGACCGACGAAACGAGAAATATTAAAAATCGTCATGTCAATATTTGATCCCTTAGGTTTCATTGCAAATTTTGTCATCCAAGCAAAAATATTATTTCAAAAAATTTGGCAAAGTGGGATAGGTTGGGATGATGAAATAACGAATTCTCTAAATGATAAATGGCAAGAATGGTTAAGAGATTTGAAAAATATAGATAAATTTAAATTACCAAGACAGTACTGTACGCTAAATTTGTCAAGATCTACTAATGAATTACACATATTTTGTGATGCTTCAGAAGAGGCTTATGCAACAGTCACTTATTTACGTTTTCAAGATGATAAAACAATATCAACAGCCTTTGTTTGTGCTAAAACGAGAGTAAGTCCTTTACGAAGTGTTTCAATCCCTCGTCTTGAATTGCAAGCAGCTTTGATGGGTGCTAAAGTGGAAAATTTTTTAAAGAAAGAATTAAATATACCGATCAACAAAGTTGTTTACTGGACAGATTCAAACACTGTGCTTCACTAGATAAAATCAGAAGTAAAACGTTTCAAGATGTTCGTCGCACAAAGAGTTAGCGAAATTCAGGAACTCACTGATAGTAACGATTGGAACTATATCTCTTCTAATAATAATGTAGCAGACGAAGCAACAAAGAAACACAAAATTTCCTTTGATTTCTCCATGAATTCTCGTTGGTTAAATGGACCTAAATTTTTAGTAGACACAGGTATAAAATTTCCAGACGATAAACCAGGTGAAATAGAACTAGAGAAATTAGAAATGCGGAATAGTCATATCACAATGGTAACCACAACAAAAGAGAATTTATGTGTGCCAGAACCAACACATTTCTCCAGTTGGAATAAAATTTTAAGAAGCACAGCTTGGATGCTTAGATTTATCCAAAAATGCCGAAAACAAACACCGAAAAACGACTATTCTGAACTAAAGGTTGATGAATTAAAAGAAGCAGAGAACTTGCTTATAAGAAGAATTCAAGATGATTGTTTTACAAACGAAATTAGGCAACTTAAAAGGAAAAATATTTTGTTAAAATCAAGTAGACTATATAACCTTACATGCCTACTTGACGAAAAGGGAATACTTTGTATAAGTGGAAGATTAAACAATTGCCAATTTGTAAATGAAAATTTGAAAAAACCCGCAATTCTGGATCCAAGACATCATTTAACTGAACTTTTGGTAACACATTTTCATGAAAAAGCAAATCACGTAGGCAAAGAAATGGTAATAAATGAATTACGTCAAAAATATTGGATTTTAAATATGAGACAAGCTGTCAAAAATTCATTTTGGAATTGTCAGTTTTGTAAAATCAAAAAAGTCAAACTCAGTACACAAATTATGGGGCAAATGCCTGAATGTAGACTAGAACCTACTGTTCGACCCTTCATGAAAACAGGAGTGGATTATTTTGGTCCAATTGAAATTAGAAATAAACGAAAACTTGAAAAAAGATATGGTGTCATATTTACTTGGCTCGTTACAAGAGCCATACATTTAGAAATAGCCAATGACTTGAGTACAAATGGTTTTATACATGTATATAGACAATTTGGATGTCGTAGAGGTTTCCCCGATGAAATATATAGTGATAACGCTACAAATGTTAAAGGAGCTGAAAGAATTTTGAAAGAAGCACTTGACAATTTTAATCAAAATGAAATTATCGAAAAATTATCACAAAGAAAGACAAAATGGCATTTTAATCCACCACTTGCGTCACATATGGGTGGAGCTTGGGAACGTTTAATAAAAATAATTAAAAACATTCTTAATCACATTCTTAAAGAAAAATACCCTGAAGAATATGTACTAAGAACACTGTTCGCGGAAATAGAGAATATTGTAAACAGTAGACCATTAACGTATGTATCTACAGATCCTGAAGCCTTAACGCCAAACCATTTTCTCATAGGACCATCATATGCAGCTTTATCCTGCACGGTGACTGATGACACTAATGTATGTCTTTTGTCAAAATGGCAAGCAGCCCAACGACTAACTGATTTATTTTGGCAAAGATGGACACGAGAATATTTACCAACATTATTGACGAGATCAAAATGGAAAAATCAACAAAGACAAGTTAAAATCAATGATATTGTTTTAATAGCTGATCCTGAAGGACAAAGAAATTTATGGCCTATAGGCAGAATTGCAGCTCTATATCCAGAAAAGGACGGAAATGTTAGAGTAGTGGATATAAAGACCAAGAACGGAATATTACGGCGTCCAGTAACAAAAATTTGTGTTCTTCCTGTCCAAACCCAATAGTAATGTTCTAAATTAGAACAGTTACTGCAGGGGAGAATGTTACGGCTAAAATGATAGTGACATAAAATTGATAACAGTGATAGATTTGACATTGACATATTTAATTGACACTGACATAACAGGGACGACTAGACATATATTACAGACGTTCCATTATTATAAAAAAAAATTGTTAGAAAAAAAAGATACATAGTTACGATATAGAAAAATAAATAGATTTTTGATAGATTGATATGTATTGAATTATATCTGAATAATAAATAATTTGGTCATTCGAGCCTAGATTTGATTTACTATTGTTATAGGTAAACATTCTTAACACTGTATATACGCTATTTCATTCATAAATGAACAGTTTTTAGTTTATTATTTTCTAAATGTAAACGTTATTAAAATATTAATAAATTTTAATTTATATTATGTTATTGACAGTATTATTTAAATATTTATGAAAACGCAAAAAAGTTGAAATATATTTTATTAAATCGATAAATTACATATTGCAAACAAACAAGAAACAAAAACAAATATACCGCGAAAACAAACAAAAAACAATAACAATGTGAATATACCACGAAAACATTAAAACAAGTAACAAAACGAGTAGGTCAAACTTCAAAATACAGAACTGAGAGCGATGTGAATCCAAACGATGTCAACATCAGAATGAGGAAAATTTAAACTGATCTTACGCAGAACAGAGAGTAGCGTAGTATTCCTTGTTACTCATATTTGCCTCTCTTTTTAAGACGCAAATGCGTACTTCGCGCAGGTGTCTCTTCAGATGGAAAGACCTATATTGATAAATTGTTCCCAACTAAGTCTAGCAAGTTCTATGAAGCGGCGTATAAGAGATTTCTTCATTGGTGTGATGAGAAAAACATTAAAAATTATTCTGAACACGTATTTTCGGCATACTTTTCGGAAATGCCTAATCAATTTAAAATGAAAAGCTCAACTATGTGGTCACAATATTCAATGATAAACATTAAACATGGGATAAATAAATATTGGCAATTATTTAAAACTTTATGCTTATTTAAAAAAACAAGGACAAGGATATTCCCCCCAAAAATCCAAAGCCCTTACAAAAGAGCAATTTGATATGTTCTTATTTGATGCTTCAGATGAGAAATATTTGGCGATATTCCCATACTTCTTCTTTATTTAAGGAATGTAATTCATTCATTTTGTTAATCTTGTGCCTAAATTTTACATTTCTATCTATATTTCAATTCATCTTCCTACAATATAATCTTTTTGTATCACTTTAATTCGAAGTATTCTTACCTTTATTACCGTCCCTGTTATTGTAATCTGTACGTCTGCTGTACTTTAATTATATTATTTGTTATTTCGTTAAAAGTATGTAAACTGTCTATATTTCATTTTATAGGATATCAATTTAAATCTTATCTTATCTTAAATTTATCTGGGATCTCGTGGCCGCGTGCCTGAGTGTCAGGTCGCGAATCTGGGGAACCGGGTTCGATCCCGACCGACGCCTAATATTTCCAGTTTTAAATGGCACAAAAATGACCCCTGTGGTGCCCTCTCCACGCCAGCAATGAGTGCCCGTGAGGTGACGTCTGGTAAGCGCCCGCACGGTGCAAATATTTCATCATTACCGCATCCGTGTACAAAGCAGATTGGCACACCCAGCAATGGGTAATAAGCCGTGATGATATATTTATTTATTTATTTATTTTATTTAAATCTTATAAGAGGGGTCGTCAGTAACTTTATTCTCAGGTTATCTAGTGAGTTATAGTGACATTTACGGCGATAATACAGATTTCTGTTGTACAAGTTACTTCTTATTGGCTGATTCTATATAGTTTCTATGGATATTTATTTATTTTATTTCTACTTTGTGAATCAAGTCACAAAAGATGCCATTTTTATGACGTTTGAAAAAAAAGTATATTTTCTCTTGTAACTTAACATTTTATAAACTATGTTTCTAAAGTTAATATTTATTATTATTGTAACGGGAAGCGGTCGCCGCCGCCGTCACCAGCGCTGAGCTGGAATCTAAGTTTAGCGATGACATAATCGCGCAAGAGACCTAACTGCGTAAACAAACGTCTCCCAACCTGTTTAATTATATCGGTGACGTAATCTATTTTATTCGATGTTTTTATCTCGTGGAATATTCGAGAACAACGTCACCGGAGTAAATAAACCCCGTCAGAAAAGGCATTCGTCAGTCTGATATAAACAAATAGTCGACGTGTGATGAACATAAGCGAAATAAATATTATTCAAATAAATAATCAGTGTTACAGCATTTAATAGTCTTCTTAGTCTTAAATTAGTATTTAATATTTGTTTAACCATAGTAATATATTTATTTATTGTTTTAATAAACATTTATTTTAATTATAATAATAAGGCTGTTGCAAAAAAATTTATATGCCTTCTAATTATTAAATTTATAAAGATATCATTCTTTAAATAGCCTCAAATTTGAAATTATCACGAAATATTCATTAGATATTTTACAATTCATTTTTGAAATTTGTATAAAATTTTGAAAGAGTTACCCGATCTGAAACGGAATATGACTTCAAAGTACATACATCGCCTACTTTTATTTATTTAAAAACGTAGGCGATGAACAAATTGTTTTCCTATTGGCTGTGAGTGACGTAATGTAAGTGCTATGACGTGACAGGAGTGGGAGGTTGTTTTTATGGCTATTTTTGACGACAATCTATTTAATTATTTACGAAAATAACAAAATATTAAAACAAAAATCTTTACCAAGAAAAATATTGCATTAACTTTAATTTAAAGTACTTTTTGAAAATAGGTGATCAGGCTCATTCTTTGATTTTTACACTTCACTCAAATATATAAAACGTTACATTGTTATAAAGTAAAAATCTGATGTGGCCAACATAATACCTCCCGCCATTTACAGCCCGAGTAACAAAAAAGATTAAGTTAATCCTTATTTTTAGATTAGCGAATTTTACTCTAATTTTGACAGTTTATTTCTTAAAATATAGTCTATTTTAATACAAGTAACTTCCCTTTTTTTAAACCCCTCAACAGGATTAAATCCCAATTACACAGTAGGTTCATATTCACACACAACCATACCTTAGAGGGATTCGAACCCAGAGCCCCGAACGCACTCATGACGTATGAGGCGTTGCACTAAACATTGAGCCACCGGAGATATAATAAAATGAAGATTAAATTTTAAATACCGGGATAGAATAGATTTCACTAATTCAAAAATGAGGATTAGCATAAACATTTTTGTAAATCGTTAATATTTATTAATCTCAATACATACCTACATATATATATTTACTTATGCTGGAAACTGTATTGAATTCCTTTTCTATTTTTCTTTTTTCTTTTAAAAACGTTACTAATATTATTTTGAAATGATTAGTACTTTGATAGTGACATTTATCTGTCAGTTACATACATTTGAATAACTGCATTTTGTTTGTTTAAAGCGTAGGCTCTGGGATTTAAATTATATATAATTTTTAAATTTATCCATACAATATATAGAAAAAGTATTAATGCAAATCTATAGAACATTTAATAATCTTTAACATTTGAATAACTGCATTTTGTTTGTTTAAAGCGTAGGCCCTGGGATTTAAATTATATATAATTTTTAAATTTATCCATACAATATATAGAAAAAGTATTAATGCAAATCTATAGAACATTTAATAATCTTTAACATTTGAATAACTGCATTTTGTTGTTTAAAGCGTAGGCTCATTTGGGATTTAAATTATACATAATTTTTAAATTTATCCATACAATATATAGAAAAAGTATTAATGCAAATCTATAGTACATTTAATAATCTTTAACATTTGAATAACTGCATTTTGTTTGTTTAAAACGTAGGCTCTGGGATTTAAATTATATATAATTTTTAAATTTATCCATACAATATATAGAAAAAGTATTAATGCAAATCTATAGAACATTTAATAATCTTTAACATTTGAATAACTGCATTTTGTTGTTTAAAGCGTAGGCTCTGGGATTTAAATTATATATAATTTTTAAATTTATCCATACAATATATAGAAAAAGTATTAATGCAAATCTATAGAACATTTAATAATCTTTAACATTTGAATAACTGCATTTTGTTGTTTAAAGCGTAGGCTCTGGGATTTAAATTATATATAATTTTTAAATTTATCCATACAATATATAGAAAAAGTATTAATGCAAATCTATAGAACATTTAATAATCTTTAACATTTGAATAACTGCATTTTGTTTGTTTAAAGCGTAGGCTCTGGGATTTAAATTATACATAATTTTTAAATTTATCCATACAATATATAGAAAAAGTATTAATGCAAATCTATAGAACATTTAATAATCTTTAACATTTGAATAGCTGCATTTTGTTGTTTAAAGCGTAGGCTCATTTGGGATTTAAATTATACATAATTTTTAAATTTATCCATACAATATATAGAAAAAGTATTAATGCAAATCTATAGTACATTTAATAATCTTTAACATTTGAATAACTGCATTTTGTTTGTTTAAAACGTAGGCTCTGGGATTTAAATTATATATAATTTTTAAATTTATCCATACAATATATAGAAAAAGTATTAATGCAAATCTATAGAACATTTAATAATCTTTAACATTTGAATAACTGCATTTTGTTGTTTAAAGCGTAGGCTCTGGGATTTAAATTATATATAATTTTTAAATTTATCCATACAATATATAGAAAAAGTATTAATGCAAATCTATAGAACATTTAATAATCTTTAACATTTGAATAACTGCATTTTGTTGTTTAAAGCGTAGGCTCTGGGATTTAAATTATACATAATTTTTAAATTTATCCATACAATATATAGAAAAAGTATTAATGCAAATCTATAGAACATTTAATAATCTTTAACATTTGAATAACTGCATTTTGTTGTTTAAAGCGTAGGCTCTGGGATTTAAATTATACATAATTTTTAAATTTATCCATACAATATATAGAAAAAGTATTAATGCAAATCTATAGAACATTTAATAATCTTTAACATTTGAATAACTGCATTTTGTTTGTTTAAAAATTAAGGCTCTGGGATTTAAATTAAATATAATTTTTAAATTTATCCATACAATATATAGAAAAAGTATTAATGCAAATCTATAGAACATTTAATAATCTTTAACATTTGAATAACTGCATTTTGTTTGTTTAAAGCGTAGGCTCTGGGATTTAAATTATACATAATCTTTAAATTTATCCATACAATATATAGAAAAAGTATTGATGCAAATCTATAGAACATTTAATAATCTTTAACATTTGAATAACTGCATTTTGTTTGTTTAAAGCGTAGGCTCTGGGATTTAAATTATACATAATTTTTAAATTTATCCATACAATATATAGAAAAAGTATTAATGCAAATCTATAGAACATTTAATAATCTTTAACATTTGAATAACTGCATTTTGTTTGTTTAAAGCGTAGGCCCTGGGATTTAAATTATACATAATCTTTAATTTTATCCATACAATATATAGAAAAAGTATTAATGCAAATCTATAGAACATTTAATAATCTTTAACATTTGAATAACTGCATTTTGTTTGTTTAAAGCGTAGGCTCTGGGATTTAAATTATATATAATTTTTAAATTTATCCATACAATATATAGAAAAAGTATTAATGCAAATCTATAGAACATTTAATAATCTTTAACATTTGAATAACTGCATTTTGTTTGTTTAAAGCGTAGGCTCTGGGATTTAAATTATATATAATTTTTAAATTTATCCATACAATATATAGAAAAAGTATTAATGCAAATCTATAGAACATTTAATAATCTTTAACATTTGAATAACTGCATTTTGTTTGTTTATAGCGTAGGCTCTGGGATTTAAATTATACATAATTTTTAAATTTATCCATACAATATATAGAAAAAGTATTAATGCAAATCTATAGAACATTTAATAATCTTTAACATTTGAATAACTGCATTTTGTTTGTTTAAAGCGTAGGCACTGGGATTTAAATTATACATAATCTTTAAATTTATCCATACAATATATAGAAAAAGTATTAATGCAAATCTATAGAACATTTAATAATCTTTAACATTTGAATAACTGCATTTTGTTTGTTTAAAGCGTAGGCTCTGGGATTTAAATTATACATAATTTTTAAATTTATCCATACAATATATAGAAAAAGTATTAATGCAAATCTATAGAACATTTAATAACCTTTAACATTTGAATAACTGCATTTTGTTTGCTTAAAGCGTAGGCTCTGGGATTTAAATTATACATAATCTTTAAATTTATCCATACAATATATAGAAAAAGTATTAATGCAAATCTACAGAACATTTAATAATCTTTAACATTTGAATAACTGCATTTTGTTTGTTTAAAGCGTAAGCTCTGGGATTTAAATTATACATAATTTTTAAATTTATCCATACAATATATAGAAAAAGTATTAATGCAAATCTATAGAACATTTAATAATCTTTAACATTTGAATAACTGCATTTTGTTTGTTTAAAGCGTAGGCTCTGGGATTTAAATTATACATAATCTTTAAATTTATCCATACAATATATAGAAAAAGTATTAATGCAAATCTATAGAACATTTAATAATCTTTAACATTTGAATAACTGCATTTTGTTTGTTTAAAGCGTAGGCTCTGGGATTTAAATTATACATAATTTTTAAATTTATCCATACAATATATAGAAAAAGTATTAATGCAAATCTATAGAACATTTAATAATCTTTAACATTTGAATAACTGCATTTTGTTTGTTTAAAGCGTAGGCTCTGGGATTTAAATTATACATAATTTTTAAATTTATCCATACAATATATAGAAAAAGTATTAATGCAAATCTATAGAACATTTATTAATCTTTAACATTTGAATAACTGCATTTTGTTTGTTTAAAGCGTAGGCTCTGGGATTTAAATTATACATAATCTTTAAATTTATCCATACAATATATAGAAAAAGTATTAATGCAAATCTATAGAACATTTAATAATCTTTAACATTTGAATAACTGCATTTTTTTGTTTAAAGCGTAGGCTCTGGGATTTAAATTATACATAATTTTTAAATTTATCCATACAATATATAGAAAAAGTATTAATGCAAATCTATAGAACATTTAATAATCTTTAACATTTGAATAACTGCATTTTGTTTGTTTAAAGCGTAGGCTCTGGGATTTAAATTATACATAATTTTTAAATTTATCCATACAATATATAGAAAAAGTATTAATGCAAATCTATAGAACATTTAATAATCTTTAACATTTGAATAACTGCATTTTGTTTGTTTAAAGCGTAGGCTCTGGGATTTAAATTATACATAATTTTTAAATTTATCCATACAATATATAGAAAAAGTATTAATGCAAATCTATAGAACATTTAATAATCTTTAACATTTGAATAACTGCATTTTGTTTGCTTAAAGCGTAGGCTCTGGGATTTAAATTATACATAATTTTTAAATTTATCCATACAATATATAGAAAAAGTATTAATGCAAATCTATAGAACATTTAATAATCTTTAACATTTGAATAACTGCATTTTGTTTGTTTAAAGCGTAGACTCTGGGATTTAAATTATACATAATCTTTAAATTTATCCATACAATATATAGGAAAAGTATTAATGCAAATCTATAGAACATTTAATAATCTTTAACATTTGAATAACTGCATTTTGTTTGTTTAAAGCGTAGGCTCTGGGATTTAAATTAAATATAATTTTTAAATTTATCCATACAATATATAGAAAAAGTATTAATGCAAATCTATAGAACATTTAATAATCTTTAACATTTGAATAACTGCATTTTGTTTGTTTAAAGCGTAGGCTCTGGGATTTAAATTATACATAATTTTTAAATTTATCCATACAATATATAGAAAAAGTATTAATGCAAATCTATAGAACATTTAATAATCTTTAACATTTGAATAACTGCATTTTGTTTGTTTAAAGCGTAGGCTCTGGGATTTAAATTATACATAATTTTTAAATTTATCCATACAATATATAGAAAAAGTATTAATGCAAATCTATAGAACATTTAATAATCTTTAACATTTGAATAACTGCATTTTGTTTGTTTAAAGCGTAGGCTCTGGGATTTAAATTATACATAATTTTTAATTTTATCCATACAATATATAGAAAAAGTATTAATGCAAATCTATAGAACATTTAATAATCTTTAACATTTGAATAACTGCATTTTGTTTGTTTAAAGCGTAGGCTCTGGGATTTAAATTAAATATAATTTTTAAATTTATCCATACAATATATAGAAAAAGTATTAATGCAAATCTATAGAACATTTAATAATCTTTAACATTTGAATAACTGCATTTTGTTTGTTTAAAGCGTAGGCTCTGGGATTTAAATTATACATAATTTTTAAATTTATCCATACAATATATAGAAAAAGTATTAATGCAAATCTGTAGAACATTTAATAATCTTTAACATTTGAATAACTGCATTTTGTTTGTTTAAAGCGTAGGCTCTGGGATTTAAATTATACATAATTTTTAAATTTATCCATACAATATATAGAAAAAGTATTAATGCAAATCTATAGAACATTTAATAATCTTTAACATTTGAATAACTGCATTTTGTTTGTTTAAAGCGTAGGCTCTGGGATTTAAATTATACATAATTTTTAAATTTATCCATACAATATATAGAAAAAGTATTAATGCAAATCTATAGAACATTTAATAATCTTTAACATTTGAATAACTGCATTTTGTTTGTTTAAAGCGTAGGCTCTGGGATTTAAATTATACATAATTTTTAAATTTATCCATACAATATATAGAAAAAGTATTAATGCAAATCTATAGAACATTTAATAATCTTTAACATTTGAATAACTGCATTTTGTTTGTTTAAAGCGTAGGCTCTGGGATTTAAATTATACATAATTTTTAAATTTATCCATACAATATATAGAAAAAGTATTAATGCAAATCTATAGAACATTTAATAATCTTTAACATTTGAATAACTGCATTTTGTTTGTTTAAAGCGTAGGCTCTAAGATTTAAATTATACATAATTTTTAAATTTATCCATACAATATATAGAAAAAGTATTAATGCAAATCTATAGAACATTTAATAACCTTTAACATTTGAATAACTGCATTTTGTTTGTTTAAAGCGTAGGCTCTGGGATTTAAATTATACATAATCTTTAAATTTATCCATACAATATATAGAAAAAGTATTAATGCAAATCTATAGAACATTTAATAATCTTTAACTTTTGAATAACTGCATTTTGTTTGTTTAAAGCGTAAGCTCTGGGATTTAAATTATACATAATTTTTAAATTTATCCATACAATATATAGAAAAAGTATTAATGCAAATCTATAGAACATTTAATAATCTTTAACATTTGAATAACTGCATTTTGTTTGTTTAAATCGTAGGCTCTGGGATTTAAATTATACATAATCTTTAAATTTATCCATACAATATATAGAAAAAGTATTAATGCAAATCTATAGAACATTTAATAATCTTTAACATTTGAATAACTGCATTTTGTTTGTTTAAAGCGTAGGCTCTGGGATTTAAATTATACATAATTTTTAAATTTATCCATACAATATATAGAAAAAGTATTAATGCAAATCTATAGAACATTTAATAATCTTTAACATTTGAATAACTGCATTTTGTTTGTTTAAAGCGTAGGCTCTGGGATTTAAATTATACATAATTTTTAAATTTATCCATACAATATATAGAAAAAGTATTAATGCAAATCTATAGAACATTTATTAATCTTTAACATTTGAATAACTGCATTTTGTTTGTTTAAAGCGTAGGCTCTGGGATTTAAATTATACATAATCTTTAAATTTATCCATACAATATATAGAAAAAGTATTAATGCAAATCTATAGAACATTTAATAATCTTTAACATTTGAATAACTGCATTTTGTTTGTTTAAAGCGTAGGCTCTGGGATTTAAATTATACATAATTTTTAAATTTATCCATACAATATATAGAAAAAGTATTAATGCAAATCTATAGAACATTTAATAATCTTTAACATTTGAATAACTGCATTTTGTTTGTTTAAAGCGTAGGCTCTGGGATTTAAATTAAATATAATTTTTAAATTTATCCATACAATATATAGAAAAAGTATTAATGCAAATCTATAGAACATTTAATAATCTTTAACATTTGAATAACTGCATTTTGTTTGTTTAAAGCGTAGGCTCTGGGATTTAAATTATACATAATTTTTAAATTTATCCATACAATATATAGAAAAAGTATTAATGCAAATCTATAGAACATTTAATAATCTTTAACATTTGAATAACTGCATTTTGTTTGTTTAAAGCGTAGGCTCTGGGATTTAAATTATACATAATTTTTAAATTTATCCATACAATATATAGAAAAAGTATTAATGCAAATCTATAGAACATTTAATAATCTTTAACATTTGAATAACTGCATTTTGTTTGTTTAAAGCGTAGGCTCTGGCATTTAAATTATACATAATTTTTAAATTTATCCATACAATATATAGAAAAAGTATTAATGCAAATCTATAGAACATTTAATAATCTTTAACATTTGAATAACTGCATTTTGTTTGTTTAAAGCGTAGGCTCTGGGATTTAAATTATACATAATTTTTAAATTTATCCATACAATATATAGAAAAAGTATTAATGCAAATCTATAGAACATTTAATAATCTTTAACATTTGAATAACTGCATTTTGTTTGTTTAAAGCGTAGGCCCTGGGATTTAAATTATACATAATCTTTAATTTTATCCATACAATATATAGAAAAAGTATTAATGCAAATCTATAGAACATTTAATAATCTTTAACATTTGAATAACTGCATTTTGTTTGTTTAAAGCGTAGGCTCTGGGATTTAAATTATATATAATTTTTAAATTTATCCATACAATATATAGAAAAAGTATTAATGCAAATCTATAGAACATTTAATAATCTTTAACATTTGAATAACTGCATTTTGTTTGTTTAAAGCGTAGGCTCTGGGATTTAAATTATACATAATTTTTAAATTTATCCATACAATATATAGAAAAAGTATTAATGCAAATCTATAGAACATTTAATAATCTTTAACATTTGAATAACTGCATTTTGTTTGTTTAAAGCGTAGGCTCTGGGATTTAAATTATACATAATTTTTATATTTATCCATACAATATATAGAAAAAGTATTAATGCAAATCTATAGAACATTTAATTATCTTTAACATTTGAATAACTGCATTTTGTTTGTTTAAAGCGTAGGCTCTGGGATTTAAATTATACATAATCTTTAAATTTATCCATACAATATATAGAAAAAGTATTAATGCAAATCTATAGAACATTTATTAATCTTTAACATTTGAATAACTGCATTTTGTTTGTTTAAAGCGTAGGCTCTGGGATTTAAATTATATATAATTTTTAAATTTATCTATACAATATATAGAAAAAGTATTAATGCAAATCTATAGAACATTTAATAATCTTTAACATTTGAATAACTGCATTTTGTTTGTTTAAAGCGTAGGCTCTGGGATTTAAATTATATATAATTTTTAAATT